>JAPYYW010004277.1:0-17003 GCA_030522545.1 Cremastinae sp. A BG-2022a
CTGATTTTACTCTGGGACTCAGTAGACACTCTCGTTGATCGCGATATTTCGGCGATCCTCGGTCCTATCCGCCTAATTTCAAATTTGCCTATTACAACTCTTTTCTTTATTTTCGACAAATTTTCATGCTCTCTGGTCGATTTGTGGATGGTTTTCATCTATAATTGACTGTGAGGTATAGTTGTCTCGTTAACACGCGTGTTTCTTAGAAATCGTATAAAAATTTTATACAAATTTTAAATTAAATTTGTATAAATGAAAAATAGCCAAATATATAAATTTTATAAAAATTTTGTAGAGAAGATTCTTTGACATCATATATATGTATACTTAAGGATGTGTTGAGTTCGTACAGGAAAATATCAAAAATTTGACAATGTTTTTCCACCATACGAAGACGTTTAAGATTAATGATTTATTTACTTATTTAGATTTATTAATAAATAATATGTTAAATTTTCAAAAAATTTCTTTTAATTTATATTTTGAACATAATATTCTTAATTACAAGAAGATTTCATCATCTTAAAGTTAAGAATTTTATTGTCACAATTTTCTGTACCCTCCCATATAATAAGTGCATATAAGTTAAATATTGTGAGTTTCAACTCTAATTATATTGACTTTTAGATGGTAAAGTTTCTTAAAATATTGCAAAGCTCTTTGTATTGGATCAAAGAATCTTCCTGCAGGTTTTTTTTAAATTCTGATTATTTTTCTCAATTATTGTATACATATTTACATAGTACACATCACTTTTCGTATGACCTTGAGTTTTGAGTGTATACATATGTTGTTCTTGGATCGATTTGTAACAACTTTTCTTAATGAAGAAAAACGAGGCAACTATATCTTAAACACTATCTCTATTTTTGCGTTCCGCTTTTTTCCTTGGATATATTATTTTTACACCGACGTTATTATTTTTAAGGTATACTTCTATCGGTACAGTCAAATAAAAAGTTTTTATCTCAATTTATCTCCATACAATGTGGTTTTTGAGCTTAAGTTATAAAGAGCTGCGCAAAATTTCAAAAATTTCCACTACCCATCAGAAGTCAAGATATTTAGAGTTTAAGACCGCAATGATCTTATGGAAGAGTACAGAAAATAGTGATTTTTAACAATAAATATCTCGATTTTTACGTAGTGAAACATTTTAAAATTTAATATAAAATTAAATCCAAGCAGGATTGTATCCAAGCAGGTTTTTGCAAATTTTTAACAAAATATTCTAACAAAACGATTTTTTGATAGAACTAACTTAAGGTACGAATCGCGTGAAAATCGTTTGAGACAGAGTTTCTTAAAAATTTGCACAAATTTTCTTTGATGTTATCTTGAAATGTATGCCAAATTTTATGGACCTTCACTATCTAGTAATCGAGATGTTAATTGTTGAAAGTCGTCACATTTTTTGATCTCTCATAAGAGCTAATGTTAAAAGTGGTAATTTTTAAAGATAAATATCTCGATAACCACATGGTGAAGCCTCTTTAAATTTAGCACACGTGTTAATATGATGTCAAAGAAGATCAGTAGAAATTTTGCAAAAATTTTGTCTCAAATAAATTCAAGTGATGATTCAACATTTAGGTAAGGTAGTTCTATAGGTACAGTCAAATCAAAAGTTTTTATTTCAATTTATCTCCATACCATATGGTTTTAGAGCATAAGTCAATTAAGAAAAGTTGTTGAAAATTGTTTCAAGAACAACATACTCAAAATTCAAGATCATACAAGGTGACTTATACTTGCTACGTACTTATGAAAATTTAAAAATTCATAATCTTAGGATTTTTTAAAAAAACTTGAGGAAGCTTCTTTCAAGTACAATAAAGGGATGTGCAAAATTTTAAGAAGGTTCACCATTTACATTTCAAGATATTTACGATTGAAAATGGGAATATTTAACACAGACTCTTATGGGAGAGGACTGAAAATAGGGATTTTTAACAATAAATATCTCAATTTCTACGTGGTGAAACCTCTTAAAATTTGGTACGCATACGCGTAACGTATCAAAGAATGGCTATACCAATTTTCAACAAAATCCTAAATAATCGATAAAACTATAGAACTACCTTAACACGTACAGCCAAACTTTTGAACAGACTGTCGCGCAACTCCTATAATAACTTAGCGGCAAAACGACTCTAAGTACTCGTTAAAGTATCTACAAATTTCTGGTCAAATATTTTTCATTCTCGTTTGTTTATTTTTTTTTCTTCAAGGCTTGTCGCACAAGCGTTCAATATCGACGTATATACTTGAATTCGATTCTATTTTTACGGAGCGAGGATAATGTGTCTCTTTATCGAGCCGAAGACTTTGGATCCTCGTATTATGCAACTTTGTTTTCGAGTCGTGCTCGCGCTTTCCACGCGCCGCTGCAAATACAGACATTTTGCTCTGGGTGGTGCGCTCATTAGCCGAACGAAAGAGAGAGAGAGAGAGAGAGAGAGAGAGAGAGAGAAAAAGAACGCGAGAGCGAGCGGCGCGCTTCGCGAAACGCACCTTGACCCGTTTGCCTGCGGCGTATACGGTGTACCTGCGAATGCTGTTTATAAGCAATGTAACACGCGCGACCATACACGACACTAACTTCAAGATTCGCGTAAACAAGAGAACGAGTATGAAAGAAGCAGCGAGATGAATCGAGGATGAGAAAATTCTATAGAAACAGACGAACAATGTGTGTGCTATTTTTGTACTATTTCATACGTGGTTCCATCGACCATCCGTCAAAGTACTCAATAAGGAAATTTTGGAGCCTCATCCACTATAAAGTTTTGAATGTCAGGAAGAGGGTGCTTGCGGAATTTTTTATTTTTGACGCGGGAGAATAAAAAATTGTATACTGAAAGAAATTATGGTAATAGATTTCACAGGTGATAATTATACTAATTATTCTAGGACTAAATATATATTTTTTATTTTTGGTAAAACGAAGTATACAGTAAGGGTGGTATTAATATCGGGACACTTGGTTTTTCGGATATTTTTTGGTCAAATTATTCGATTTTTAAATTTCAAACAGTATATTCGAATAAATTTAATTTGCTATCGAATGAATCTAGATTTGTTCCGATCGGATAATAATTTTTCCTGTGGCAAAAATTTTTGCATATCCATTCAAATCAGGAATGAGTGACGTTATCAAATTGGGGATGTATGACAATTCACGAATTTTTTAATCATGATCTATCGAAAGGATATTTGTTGGATCAAGGTCCATCAGTGATTTCTGGAAATGTCTTGTAATACCCTTTTGATAAGTCATGATTTAAAAATTCATCCCATATTATCATACGTCTCCATATTTGATAACGTCACTTTGTCTCGATTTGCATTGATATGCAAAAATCTTTGCCGCGGGAACAATTACTATCCGATCTGTATGAATCTAGATTCATTCAAAAGCTAATTAAATTTATTCGAATGAACTTTTTTGAAATTAAAAAATCGTACAATTTGGCCAAAAAATACCCAAAAAATCATCCAGTGTCCTCTGATATTAATGTCCCTTACTGTATTTAAGACAGGATGTAAATATGTTTAGTTTTACAATAATTAGTATAGTTATTGCTACAATATATTAAAGTTTTTATATATACGATTCTTTCAGTTTGAAGAACGAACATTTTTTGAATACTTATAAATAACTCTTAGTATTTTAAAATAAATATCCTTAAAAAGTGGTGCTAAAAATTTTAGTACCTTAAACTGAATATCTTTAAGAAGAATGCAGCTCTAGTTTTTACCGCGTTTTAGCAAAAACATATAACAATAAACTTTACTTTTAAGATGAAATATTATTTAAAAATTGATTAAATTCATTATCTACACTCGAATTTTTTAAATCAAATTTTATTACTGACCCCACGCAACCTTATTTCACTCAATACAAAGCGTTACTTCGTCAGTTATTTTCTTATTTTTTTCATCAACGTCGTCATCAATAAAGTCAGTTGTCAAAAATAAAAAGAACTTTTTTCCAACCTCAAAGGGAAAAAAATCATTTATTCAACTTGTCAATTATTCTCTGTTATATTATTTGCACCTTTTGTTATGAAATGGTCGCCCAAGATATAGTAATTTAATCACGATTCAAATTTTTACGAAGAAAGTCGTAATAAATTGTCTCTTTTTCGTTTCTGTTTACATTATTTTTCTAAAAAACTTATTTTTAAACATGCTGAATAAAAAATATTGGAAAAAAAGAACAATACGATATATCACTATATCTATTTTAAAAAACATTTTAACAATTGGTGTCCAAAAAGAACCCACGCGCCTGTCAAGGGGTCAAAAAACGCGCATAAACAAGGGACTGCGAAAGTGCAGTATACGTAAAAAAATATAAAAAAAGTCAAAGATTTATCTATTTCGAGAGTTACGAGCACGTGAATCATATCCGTCAAAGTATCGCGGCCGCTCTGAAATAATGCGAAAGCGCGTTCCGTGCATACATTTCGAAATATCTCAACCTCTGAAACATCGAACAGGATTTGCGCGGAGAGCGATCGAGGTAACTTTTCGCCAGGATCGCGGGCGCTCTCGAACATGCACAGTTACGAAGTGCGTGAGCGATGAACAAATAACAGACGCTCAATTTTTTCCTATTTTCACATGAATAAATAATGGGGAGCGCATATAAATATCCATGAGCACGCGTGAAACTCGGAGCGATAAATCATCGCCACTTATTTGTTGATGTGCTCGCGCAGTATAATAACGCTTACGGAGGAAGATCGGAGAGGCAGGAGAGGATTCGAACACGCAATTTAGCCGGAGATATTTAACTTCGTTTCTCTATATAAATATATATATATATATAATATATATATGTGCCACGTAAACTCGGCGTGCATGCGCAGAAGGATGTTGTTGTGTTTCGCGTAATTTCATCATTAGGACGCCATCACTCAAACGCTCAATTTTCATTGAAGGGACACGGAGGAATGCGCGCGGCAGTGATGTATATACCGTCCGTGGAAAAGTACATGCGTGCACATAAAATGATATCAGAAGCGCGGCGCGCGTTCCCTCGAGAGATGGCTATCTCTTTGATGTACGCCCTATGATGTCACACGAGGGTAAACGGGGCGGGGATCGAGGAGAGCGAAATGAACGAGTGAACAAGTACTGCGCGACTCCGGGCTGTATACATATATACGAATAAAACCCTCGTCCGTTTATCCAGCACATTCCTGCTTCTGCTTTTGTTCGTTTTGTCTCTCTTTTGTGTATATATATATATATATATATATATATATACTCCCGGTGTACACGAGTCTCTCGCTCGCTCATGTTGGCTTGCCTAGTACCTCCTGGCACTGCCCGATAGCCCAACTCTCGCGCATTGTGAACAATCAGCGATAGTACCGCGTATAACCTACATAGATTTCGCCGCCGAGTCCACGTATACGTGTGTGCCATAGCCCGGCAAGTCAATGTATGCGTCCGCTTAAAAACGAGATTCATCATCATGCAGGATTTTAAGCATCAAGTGGAACATTATACATTTTATGCTCTTTTTTTTCATTTTCCTTTTGTTTTTTTTTTTGAGAGGCGAGCGGACAGATAAAATACATATGCGAAAAGAGGATTTCGGGCCCTCTTCGAATCGTATGTTATTATTCCTTTTTGATATCCGGATATTCGGATTTCGTTTTTTTGCGTGTATTTCTTGGTCCAGAGGAGGTTTGCTTACTTTTTTTATACATTTTTCGTGAAAATTTTGATATTCGGAAGATTTAGGATGTTATGTCTTTACGGGGAATATCTCGTGACTAGGCGTCATTATGAAAAAATTGTTATCAACGTTACATTATAGAGTATAATGTAACGTCGAACAACGAAATTAATATTTTACGTCAATTGTAATAAATTATAGTGATACGCTTTGATTTTCGTTCTAGTCGGATGCATATAGTTGTAAGTCAAGCATACAGTCTCAAGAATATATTTTACTTGCGACTTGACAATTTTTCTTTTTATCACAATATCTGTATACAAAGTCGAAATTGGAATCTAGCTACTCTTTTATTTAAGGTATAGTTCTATCAGTACGGTTAAATAAAAAATTTTTATTTTATCTCCGTACCATGTGGTTTTTCAGAAAAAGTTTATTCAAAAAAGTTTTTACTAATTGATTCAAGAATAGAATACTCAAAATTTAAGATCATCCAATGTGAACTGTACTTGCTACGTATGTATGAAAATGAGGAAAATCAAAATCTTATGATTAAAAAAAAACTAAAGTTAACTTCTTAAATATATACTTCAAAGAGCTGTGCAAAATTTCAAGAAGTTTCACTACCCAGAAGTCAAGATATCTAGAGTTGAAGGTCGGAATATTTAACACGTTCTCTTATGGGAGAGGACAGAAAGTAGTGATTTTTGACAATAAATATCTATAGCGTCATACGCAGTGAAACCTCTTAAAATTTAATGTACAATTACATATCGTTACAAAGAAAATTTTTGCAAATTTCTAAGAAAACGATTTTATGATAGTGTAAATTAAGCGTCAATAGATTTCGTTAAAATTTTGAATAAACTTTCTTTCACTTCATATGCTTATGTGTACCAAATTTTAGAAAGTTTTACCATACGGAAGTTGACATATTTTATGACAAATATCACGCTTTTCTGTACACTCTTCATAAGAGCATGTGTTAAAACTATAATTTTCAACAATAAATATCTCGAATTCTAGACGATGAAGTCTTCTAAAATTTTGCAGAGCGTTTTATATAATATAAAAGAAACTTTGTTTAATTTTTTAGAAAAATCTATTGTAAAAATTTTATTAATCATACATCAAGAATATTCTAATTTTCTGACCTAGGATAACCTTGAATTTAGGGTATGTTGTTCTTTAACCAACTTGCAATAACTTTTTTTGATAAACTTCATTTCATAAAGCACTGTGAACATCAGAAAAATGTCATCAAAATAAGAGAAACTTTTGAATTTGACTATCACAGACCATCAACCACCATAAGGGGGGGGGGGTGCATTGAAATGATTTGGAAGATGTCAACTAATACCTAAAATTTTGCTGTATTATTTTAAACTCTATAAAAAAAATTGCTGATGTGTCAAAATTTTTAAAATGATTCACCAAATTATATCAAACATTTCAATAAGATAAATAAATAAAAGTTTATATCGCTGTCAAATTAATTTTATATGTATCTTCAAATTATGATTTTAATCATTATAATGACATATTTGAAAACCTTTTACTAACGTGTTTCATTTCTATTCATTTAATTGACGATAATAGTCAATATTACATAAAAATAACGTATAAACTTTTAATTGACAAAACAAACTAATTACGAAAATATAAATTCTAATTTAAAAAAATAATTAAAAAACTCAATTAAAAAAAAATTATCTCTTAAAAATTTAATCTGAAGATTTCATCTCTAGTTTATACGTGAAAGAACATTTGGAAGTAACGCGATAGAATCTCTTCGATATTTTGCCTCAGCAAGACGAAAACAATTGTCTTACGTGACAGCACTCACGTTATGCATGGGAACACGAACTATTACGTGACTATGGTCACGTTTAGTGGCTGGATGGTGTTTTGATGTTACAGCTATTTTTCCGTTTTATCTTATGTATTCGATGCGTACATAAACGATTAACACGGCTAAGGATGTACGTGGAGGTATGTACGACCTGAATAAGTATACGAAATTGAAAATTGCTCGACAATCGCAAAGCGACAAGTTAATTGATTTTACGAAAGTTTCGACGATTCGAGGTCGATATTTTTTTCAAAAAATTAATTTTTTATATATGCAAAAATTGAAAATTTATTCAATCTACAAATAATTTTATTATATTACTTTTTTTCTGCAAATTAAATGAAATTTCGTATGATCAAAGATATTCAATTTGTTGATTGAACTGTAAAAGGGTAGTTATTGTAAATAAATAAATGTTGTATCAGTTACATATAATTTTCAACCAAATAAATTTAATTGGATGAACTATATATAAATTCTTTTCTCAATGTAAATTTTGTACTTCGCATATATAACCTTCAGTTGACACTTTTATTAAAATAGACAAAAAAATTAGAAATTGTTTATTACAAGACATTTTTATCATAAAAATGACAAGAAACTGATATCATAAAATATAAATAAAAAGTAATAAATGAATATAATTAAACATTAAACGTATGTCATATTGACCCAGGAAAAATGATTTTCCAGGAAAAAAGTAAGTTTTCATTTTTTTTTCACTCAAGCATACTGTATGTCTAATTATTTGAACAAGCTACTTGAATACAATTAAATGAATATATAATTAAATATTACAAACATAAGTATCATATTGACCCAGCAAAAATGATTTTCCAAAAAAAGAAGAGATGTTTTCACTTCAAGTAAGTTTTCATATTTTTTTCACTCAAGCATTCTTTATGTCTAATTATTTGATTAACCTACTTGAATACAATGAAATGAATATATAATTAAAACATTATACACATAATTGTCATATATTGACCCAGAAAAATGATTTTCCAGGAGAAAAAGAAGAAATGTTTTCACTTAAAGTAAATTTTCATACTTTTGTCACTCAAGCATATACTTCATGTCTAATTATTTGAATAAGCTCCTTAATTTAGGTCTATTAATTTTTTGCACTCAGCATGTCTGTTTTGTTCATAGCTTCGCTTTGACAAGATTTTCTGCACTTACGTACACGTGTATAAATTTTAACGTTCCCGAATACCAGCATCAAATAGAGTCGAGAAGAAGGAGGCATTAAGCAGGCGTGTGTGCGTCGATGCAGGTTACACATAAAACTTTGGAAAGGAGTCGAGGGTAAAAGGAGACAGCGGTGGAGCAGCCTCTTCGATGGAAATTTCAGGTCGTCCGTACCAAAGCAAATTGAATGGAAGAGAGGAGCGAAGGATGTGGGAGAAGCAGAGGGGAAGCCAAAGAAGAGGTTCGCAGATGAGAAGCGGCGCTAGGAGCGTCGTACAGAGAGAGGACTCGACAAATAAAAAAGGAAGATAAAGGGAGAAGGAAAAAAATTGAAACGAAACGGACTCTCCAGGGTTGATTTATTCTTTTGGATGTATCTCCGGTTTTCGCTTATAACGCACGTCCTTCCCTTTTCCTCGGTTATCTTCTATGCACGCTCTACAGGCTTTGTGCTCAGCCTGTTACGAGCTCAAGAGGGAGGAAGCAAGATGCAACGGGAGGAAGCTCTCCGGCATTCGATCTGTTGCCCAAAATAATTCGAACGAATGTAAAATTCGAATAAAACAAACCCTCTCGTACACACGATCTGTACAGAGCGATTCAAAATCATCCATGTATTATAAACTTTTGGAAAAAATAATAAAAGAAAAAGAAAACGATGAAACGCCCCGGAGGTGCACTTTTCAACACGGGATTCATTTTAAATAATGGAGTTTTTAGCAAGAATGATATATCGTATAAAATAAATCAGAAATTGAATTTATTTCATTGACATAAATCTTTCTCTCCCTCTCTCTCTCTTTCTTTTTAGATTTCAGGGTGCACGAGAGAAAGGTGGAGGAGCGACGTAAATCAAAAAATAAAAGTGTGTGAATCACACTGTATACAGGTAGGAAAAAACGATGAGAGTTTTACGGATATAGAAAGAGCACCAGGGGGGTATACTCGAGGGCAAAATTCATCGAATATTATTATTCCGAAAACTCGTTGGAATTTAATTAACGATCCGTAGATATAAGGGCTGAAGGGTAGTGAGAAAGTGGCGGTGCACTCGCGGTGTCTCGAGAGGGGTCTATTAATTTGCGCCAAGTGGATAACGAACGCTCTCTCTCTCTCTCTCTCACTCACTCTCGACACAGGCGACTTTCCGCTTAGTCGCGCCAACGTGCTTTTCCCTCGTGCACCTCTCGTTTCGCTCATTCCTCTCGATCAAGCCAACATCTTCCAGCACTCCTTCGAACACTTTTTCACTATCGTTTATCATTTAACACTATCAATTGACATACTTTTCATATTTATATATAATAAAAGAAATTGTAGAATTAATTGAATTAACAGCAGTGAACGATAAAAATAAAATATGTTTATAAGCAATTCTATCTTAATTCAACGACGATTTGACGATGACCCTTTCAATATATAACATTTTGTAAGGTAGTTCTATCGGCACAGTCAAATCAAAAGTTTATTTTATCTCAGTACCATGTGGTTTTTGAGGTTAAGTTTATTAAGAAATGTTGTTGCTAATTGTTTCAAGAACAACATACTCAAAATTTAAGACCATTCAAGGTGACCTGTACTTGTTACGTATGTATGAAAATTAAAAAAATCATAATCTTAGGATTTTTTAAAAAAATCTAAAGGAAGCTTCTTCGAAGTACAATAAAGAACTTCTAAACTGTGCAAAATTTCAACAAGCTCCACTACCCAGAAGTCAAGATATTCAGAATAGAAGATCGCAATATTTAACACGTGCTCTCATGGGAGACTGCAGAAAATAGTAATTTTTGACAATAAATATCTCAAGTTCTACGTAGTGAATCCTCTTAAAATTTAATATACAATTGCACATTGTATCTGCAAACAAGGTTTTTTTATAAATTTTTAACAACTTTCTAAAAAAACGATTTTTTGATAGAACTACCTTAATATGTTATTGTAGATGCAAAATGAAGTATCCATGCCCATTTTCAGCCCTCTATCTTAACGCGTACCGCAGTTTCGTCAAACTTTTAAAATATTCATATCTGTATAGTAATTAAGAAATTGTAACTTAGGCCAATTTCCAATCTTCGGTAGGGGCTGAAAAAAAATTTTTTTTACACGAGCAACATCGTGGCCACTGCATTTTTCCAAATCGACATGTTTAAATTGATATTTTGTGATTCTTCTATAAGCGCATATTTCATATAACCTCGCATAAAATCCTCTATTCCGATTAATTGATTATAGGCCTTTTGTCTTTTTTAAAATAGGATATTTGATTGAATAAGCTTTAAAACGTGGAAAAAAATTTCAAAAAGTGTTGCGAATTTTTTGTCTTTTACCTTTTGAAGAAATCAGTTCTATTGAGGGTGATTCTTGGAGACGATGCGAATTTTCCTAATTTTCTGCTCAATATGTTCCGCGGCCCTCGCACTTCACTTCACTTCACCACCACACTATACAAAACTCAATATTTTTTGTATTTTTTGTAAATCAAGTTAAAAAAACAGACCATCGAATATATAGGAAAATATACAAGACTAATAATTTATGATAAAAAATGTAATCATTCGAAGCAAAACCGCTATTAAAAAAATGTTCGTTCGAATTTAAAAGACTGCATACGTTTAATGTATAACGGAAATTATACTACGTAGAATAAAACAGCGAGATCGAGATTATTTGCATTAATTGGACAGCACTTTCATCTACACTGACATTTTTTTGAAGTATTTCGAAACGATATTATAAATTTGAAACACTAAACACTATTCACTTTTCGTATGATTGAAAATTACACTGAAACTTACAATTGAATTTGTTAAATTGCAACGAAATGTTTTTCGGTAACGAACTACTTTGCAAGACCCGACACGTCTTACCCCGACACTTTATACCGGTCTACTGACTCCAAATTGAGTCGAAAAATACGAATAATTAAGCCCTGTTCGGTTTTTCCCTCGACCTCGACGAATAAACATCATAAATAAACAATAGTCGAGGTATTCTCGAAAATTTGAAATTTTTTTTCCTCGTTACGCTCGACCAGGGATGGCCAGAGCTCAATACTTTTCTGAGAAATGAAAATTTTTCAATGGGTGATGCTAATTTCATCAATGAGGCAATAAAGATTATCTATTGAAAAATTTTCATTTCTCAGAAAACTCTGCCCATCCCTGCGCTCGACGAATTTTCTCTCTCTTGTTTAATGTTTACGACCCCCAAACTATTCAGGTATATTTGTATAAATAGAAAATTGTGTTGTAAGTTTTCCTCACACTATTACACGTACAAGTTAAATTATAATAACATATATAGTAAGCTGAGAAAATTGAGTGTGTTTAAAGACCCCCAGCCTGATTTTTCGAGAATCGAAAATATAAAAGATCATAAAATTTCAAGTGGTGCTATTTTTTACGATATCAACTTCATAATAGGTAATTGCTGAAAATTTTTGCAAGACGAAATGAATGATTTCAACATCAAGATCATTATTTTCAAAGTATCGCATGTTGAATTTTGATTTTAGTGAGTAGAGATTAGCCAAACGTTAATGCGCTCTATTCCGATTATTGATTATAGAGGCCTCATGTCGTTTTTAATATAGGATAGAATGCTATGAATTTAAAAAAATATCGAAGGGATCCTATTGAAAGAAAATCCAATTTTTGAGCTCATAACGGCCAAAAAGACAAAAAAATTTTTTCTCAATTTTCAATTTTTTTTCCAAAGAGTACAATAAAAGATAATAAAATTGATCTTCCATTAAGTTACGATATCTTAATTATTATAAAAGGTAAGAATATTTCAGGAATTGTACGAAACTTCGGTACGTGTTAAGATGGAGGGCTAAAAATTGGCATAGACTCTTCATCTTACATCTACAATAACACATTAAAAAATGAAAAAAAAATGGAAGAGGTTGTCGTCAAATCGTCGTTTAATTGACCTGGAATTGCTTTTATATAAGTCTAGCAAAATACGTCAATTTTTGTGTCTTGATTATCATTTATCAAGTTAGACATACTTTGTCAACAATTTTAATATTTTTTACTATTTCAAAATTAAAACAGCAACATTTTACAGTACATCGTTGTAAATTATAACTATAAAAAATTTAAACTTCTATACAAATGTATAAAAATAACTAAATAAAAAAACCATATTTTTAAATTCATATACATTATAAATGTATGAATTTTCCATAAGAATAATATTAAATCTCAACAATTTTAGAGTTTAAAAGCTTTTGTGTTATTTAGTAAAATGTTATCAAATTTAATATGAATTTTTTTCACATAGGAGTGCCATATACCAAACTCGAAAATATCGTCCATAGATTTTTCGTAACATTGATTACAATATAAAAATATATAATATTGTCGAAAAGTTCATCCTATGCACTTGAAGAAATCTCGATATTAGATTTTATTATAAAACAACAACACTGTACTGATGGTTTTAAAATACAAAATGTTTTTACAGTTATATTCTATGTATACATATTTAAGGCCAGAAATACTAGAGTATGTTGAAATCGAATACTATGTCTGGGTAATGATTATAAAATTGATATATCCTATATATAATTATGTTTATAAAATTGATATATCCTATATATAATTATATTTATAAAATATGTATTATATATATTTTGAATTGTAATAATTTATAATAAAAATTCTACCGTACTTTTCTCTCATTGTCAGTGTAAGATCTTCAATGACAGTCCTGCCTATTATTGGAAGAAAAAGGCGGTGGAAAAAATATCGGGGAAAATCATATCCCCAGCTTTGTTCCATTCGACAGGTGGCACGAAGAGATACTTTTGTGCGACGCACACGCGAAGACACGTGGCAGAGACCTTGGTGCATATTATCGTCGAGCAAAATAAGTACAAGAATAAAATATACAAGGGAAAACCATAGATATACACGATTAAATTTAATCGAGTTGCTCTCGTTGTTTGCTCGATTTAAGCCTTTTACCGAACGAAAACAAAATAATAGCGTACATTTACTGCGAATAAACGAGCGAGCGAGATAGATAGAGAAATAAGACGTACTGAAGACGAGGGTACACACTTTGAGCTTTGTGTACGTACAAGAGAGAAAGACAGAGAATGGGAATAAGCTGCGTAGAAGGAATAAATGCCACGTGTACTGCCACTGATGGAGGTTGAAGGTATACAGTAGCATTCTGGAAATCTGGGCATTTATTCATGACATACCCGGTGTCCCGGAAATCGAATTAAAACGATGAAGAAACGAATGTCATTGAAAAATACAGAATTATTTTAATATAATAAAAATTCGATTTTAATACAATTCCTGGGCGATCCAATAACAAATACAATACGAAAAGATCATGAAGTATCTCTAAAACTTTCCATGAAAAAATTCTCTCTAACACTCCGAATTATGAAGTTTTTATGAGGTAATCGTTCCAATAGTTAGACAATCATTTTTAATAATTGAATTATTTTTTCTCAATAAAATCATATAAATTATTTTTCTTGTACGAAAAAGCGTATTTTTCATAATGTTAATTACTTAGAAAAAAAAATCACTCAATCCTAGAGACAGGATTGATTTTTTATCCAACTATTTGGACATTCTATACACATTCAAACGTCTTCAAGTATATTTTTTACTAAAAATATTATTTAAAATTAATACATAAAATAAGTTTTGGATAGCTAAAATATCAGACAATAGTCAAGATGTGAATCAGAAGCAGATTTTTTCGTTTGAATATTTTTAAAATAAAGATAAAGTGAGAAGACGACCCTCAGCTGTCCCAATTATTAGGACGTTTACCATAGTTGGTGCATTGATTAAATTTTTTTATTTATTATTTGATATTCCTTGGTTTTATATAACATGATACATGATATAATTTCATTTAATATTTGAAGACATCCGGTGTATATATTTGTTCGAACAACGTGAAAAGAATCGCATTCATGGCGAACGTTTTCTGTTTCTTTTCTTCTGTTAGTGGAAGCTTGCGTACTTTTGATGTTGATCGACAGAGGGTACGTACCAGGGATTTCGTCTCAATGACTAATCCTTGCTCCAGGAAAATATGTGTTTTGTGTTGTACATACGAAAGTATGGCTCGTGTACAAACGCGTTAGATGGGAAGGAAAGGCTAAGAATAGACGTGAGCAGACGTGGAAAATATGCTCCTTGCGAATGGAGGAAAACAATATTGACTCGCCGATGAATATATTTCATCGCCAAAGGGGAATATCGCTCCATCATTCGCTCGGGAGATTATTTTCAAAATGTCAGCCGAAAACCTTATACGACACGCATCGATCAAAATATTCGATTATATTCGCGCTCGTTTATTTTTGATAAACAATAAAATCTGCGAGGGATGAATTTGGAGGAACGATTTTTGGAAGGGCTTCCAACAGAAACATTCATGATTATTCCCGCACAAGGGTAACTGTTTACTCCACGTGACGCAAACAAGTTACAGAAAAATGAATATTAACCTAAATGTAAATATATGGGGTGTTTCACGTGATCTGGATTCAGTCGTGTGTTTGTGCCTCGTGTTTCATCATATCGAGGGTAAATCGATGAGTCCTTGGACATCAAGGCTAAACTTCCGGAAAGTGGGAACACGAGGGACAAAACAGGGCAGTGTATAAAATATACATATGTATATGTACAATACGACAAAAACTGGAGCTTATTAATTAGAGTGTAAGTAGAAAAAGATTGCCATGTTGAATTTATTGATAATGTTTTATCTGGTATGATGAAAAAAAAATATAGTAAAATAAAATAACCAGAGTATTGAGGCTTGTAATAAGTTTTGAACTCATTCTTCAGCTCTTTTCTGATTAATAAAGTACCATTTGATGTACTAATGAATGCAATTCGTATAAAATGTATTCTGAATTTGATCTATTTTCGTTCTTAATCGTATCGAATAGATATATATTTCTTACTAAAGTATTCTTTTAATTAAAGACCAGGGTTTTTATTTTTTTTTGCTCAAGATAAAATTATATTAAAGATTGTTAATTATTTGTATAAAAGTTGATGTCAGTCGGTTCCCATGATAATTTCGTATATACCGAGCCAAGACATCAACTGTACCAATTTACTTTAATATTTATATGATTTAACTATAAATATTCTTAAACTAGATAGGTATAGTTAATGTAAAAATGGAAATAAAAAAATACTGTGCCACGATTGGTGATTCGTACAGTATTTATTTTTGTTTTATATTCATCCTTGTGACTTGGCTCGATCGATATCCTTGGCAGTATTTTTATTTATTGGATCAGTCGAGCTGGCAATCACTTAGGCTTATCCATCATTTCTCTCTTTCTGAAAGCTCGTACTAGGAATCGGATTTTTTACGAACAAGCTCAAGGTTGATGTACACCACTTAATCGATTGAATTTGTTCCCTGGAGTTTCTTTCTATACGTCTCACAGGATAGTAGTTTTTTTTAATTATATAAAATAGGTATATTTTCTTGAGCAAGTGGAAAACTTGGCAATATTCGTAATTTTAACTTCAACCTGTCAGATATTCGTAACAGAAGAATTGAAAACATTAGAGTCATTGGTATGAAACTCGAAATAAGTAACATAGCTGGTAAATTTTCGATTTCGAATGAGATTCTTCAATTTACTTAATTGTATTTTCATTCAATGCGTCCATTTGTAATAATCATACGCCATTTACATGAAATGTTGCTTTCTTTATAATTTTTGTGTGTCAAAAGTTTCGATTTTATCATTTCCATGAAATAATTTTTATTGCAAGACTTGAGAAATTTACCACGTTATAATATTTTTATACCCACGTGTATTATGATAAAACGAGACCCGAATCGATAAATAAAATATTAAAGTCATTAAGGATTAATTCCTGCACTAAAGTGTTGATAAATTATTATTTTGACATAAAAATGTTTTATGTATTCATGTGTATCGTGATAAAATAAACCTCAATAAACAAAGTATCAAAATTACCAAGGATTAGACATGATTAATTCCAACTGGACTAAAGTGTTGATAAATTATTATTTGAACATAAAAATATTCTAAATTCATATGTATTATGATAAAACGAGTCTGAATAACAAAAAAGTATTAAAGTCGTCGAGGATTGAATATGATTAATTCCAACTGCACTTGTCTTCACCGACTGGAAATATTTGATTATTTACTGCATGATTAGAACGTGATTGACTTAACGATATATCACTAGAAGTGTCAGGACGTTTTTCGACGAAAATTTG
>JAPYYW010004278.1:0-19387 GCA_030522545.1 Cremastinae sp. A BG-2022a
TCTAATGAGTAGAGATTAGCCAAAAGTCAATGCGTTCCGCATAATACACGCTCTATTCCGATGAATCGATTAGAGGCCTCATGTCTTTTTTAATATAGAGATACGAAAATGAAAAATACACAATTATAAATGAGAAATTGCTTCAAATTTGATGACAGTTTGTTGAGACCTAATTGACGTCTGACATAAATGTCATGCAGATGGTAATGTTTAAACAAAATCGATAGCTCAAATAAACATTTTTCCCATTTACGTTTTTGTGTAAGTCTAATTAAAAAAATTATTTTCTAAAATACAACGCAGTTGATCAACTTGAAATTTGAACCATTTACGTTTTTTTAATTTGCGATTAACCCCTTAATAAAAAAGATAAAAACGTGACAAGTTTTTAAAAAAATACTTCAACAAACAACACACAACGACTAAATGAAGTATAAAATTAATACCAATAAGATCTTAATCGACAATTTGAAGAAAAAAAAAGAAAAATACAAAAAATATGATATTTGAACAATTCACACATGTAAGTACCGAACTCTCGTTTGAGAAAAAGCGAAAAGACAAATTTTTTTTTTCTCGAGCTCTCGAAACTTCAACTCGCGTGCAAGTTGGCACGGGGAGGGAGAGGGGGGGGAGGCGTTTCGAGAGCTTTTTCGGGTATAAGGAGGAGTACACGACGAAATAACCAATTTGGATATGCATATGGAAGGTAACCTATGTAGGGGTGTATTTGTGCAAGGGAATATGCACGGCGAGAACAGGAGGAGGCCGGAGGAAGCTTCGAAACTGTGGAGGGCCCTCGAGGCATCCGTTTTCGCTCGCTCATCCGGTACCTTCTGCAAGTGGCTTCCAACTTGCACACACCCTCGACCCTCCCTCCCTCCCCCTCCAACCTCTCTTCGTTACAACCCCTCTTACCTCTTTGTCGTACGCGCGCTTATATATCCGCCCTCTCCGGAATATTCCGTGTCAGTAATGTCGAGGATGCTTTCGTCATGCACAGCAGTTTGCTTTGCTTCATCCCCAACTTGCCGGCCAACGAGCCTCGAGAAAATAAGAACCCCAAACGCCCAAACTTGACGAAATTAATACATACACATATGCCACAGGATCCTCGCACCCGATCGACAGTTTCATTATTCGGCGTTATAATTTTGCAGCGATTCGTAAATTAACGTTAGCTGAATATTAATATAATTATACTTTTGTTATCGAAATAATAAATCTCTCGCGTTTTCTCTCTATTTTTAGGCCTTATGGAGGCTGTGTTTAAAATCGAAAATGATGAAATATTTGACATAATATATATATATACTAATAGTATAACGACATTTCTAAAAGGTTGTGTATAAATTACATGACGATTATAAAGCTCCTCATTAAAATTATTAATGGTTCAAAATAGTTATTTTTTGTAAATCTTCCCATAAGAGAACGTGTTTCAAGTTGCAATTTTGTATAACATATATCTCAGTAACGAGCTTCTTAATTTCAGTGAAATTTTGCATTTGCACAAAATTCATCTAATTTTTCAAAAAAATTTCATCATTTCTTTTGTGCAATCACACAGAGAGTATAGATCTGTCATATTGGATGACTTTTTTCAATTTGAAATATATGTTTTTCTTCCATTCATTTGTGGCAACTCTTTTTATAATAATTGTTACTCTCAAATGATTTCGTATGGGAGAAAAACGTTGTCAAACTTTTGATTTTTTGCTCTACGGACTCAATACTCTTACAAGTACAAAAATGAGTATAAAATCAGCCTTAAAAATAATATAGTTTATCGTTAAGTGAAATGAGTCATTTTTTAATTAAAATTTTTTGTGAAAAATAAGGCTCCGGAAATGTTGGTTTATTTATTTTATCGTGCGGTGAAGGATGTACCCGCGAGGCGACAAACGATTTATCATTCCATATAAACTGGCCCTCTCACCCTGAGAAATATTTTCGAACTGATTTATCAGACCGACAAATATATCTTATGTTCGACTCGGTAGTCGCGTTCTCTCTCTCTCTCTCTTTCATTCGGAGCTTCGCCAGACAATACAGAGTGGAGAACGAAAAGTTTATTCGTCTCTGTTTCTCCTCCCACGCGAGTTTTATCATGATTTATCGAGCCGAGAAAATTTTTATTCGCGACACGACAGTGATTGGCATTCCGTGTATCGAACTTTTTCTCCTTTCGAGTTGCCTTTTTTTTTTCATAATACATGTTTTCGAAAAAATTTCGAATTTGCTGTTCGGTGCTTTCATCGACGAAGAAACCCCGTGGAAATAATTTGATCTGATCGACGCCGAGACGAGAAAAGAAAATATTTATCTTTTATTCGTTTTTTTTTTTGAAGAACAAAAAATGGAAAAAAGAAAGATAAGTCTGCCTTTTCTGCGATTCTCCGGGCGTCTTTTTTATTCTCAGCGAGTTACGTCTCGGTTATAATTTATATCCCGATCCGTATACGAATCGTTTAAGCGCTCCTCGCTTTATCCTTCGGGGTTTATGATGTTTTTGCCCAACTTGCGAGAGTGAATTGCTCATGGATCTTTTCTCCTCCTCTCTGTCCTTTTGCCACTTTTCATTCCGCAAACGTATACATGACTAATATAATATGTCTATGCCTTATTCTCTGTCTCTTTCTTTTATTTCCATTTTTTTTCCTGCCGTATCCCGAGCATCGATATACTAATCCTCCCATCTGAGATACGAGCTCGTACGCAACGAATTATTTCGTTTCTTCAGCCCATTTCTGAATTTAGACACACTCGGCGATCATACACCGCGCGCTACGGATTATTTTTATCGTTTTTTCTTTATCGTTTTTTTTCCTCCCCCGCGCTTTTTTACAACGTTTGATTCGGAGCTCCTTGGATTTATCTCGAAACGGAAATACGTTCGAACTGATCCCGATGAAAAATAATAAAAAGCTGTGCAGCGCGAATGATATTTTTCGAGACGAAAATGGATTTTCCCGGTAAGTTTCCTCTTGAGAAAGTTCCGAGAGTAAATCTCGAGGTGGAACGAGAGTCGCGGGCTAAAGCGGGCAATAAAATTGAGAAAGATAAATCTCGATGGGGAAAAAATGGGCGAGCGGGGTGGTGGCGATCAAAGGCGCCCGGGTATCGTGCAAACTCGAGCGAGAGAGGTTTATTGCTCTCTCGCGCCCTTTTCCTCCTCGCGGTTTCTCCGGCGAGCTGGCATATATTACTTTGTACACCTGCAGACCGCAAACGAGACGCGCGCGAGCTACCGAAAAGTGTCCGAGGCGCCTGGAGCGCGCACGAAAAGCAGCCCGGGGGCCGCAGCGTGCGGGCTAAAGCGCGCATAGAGTAAATGTCACCGAGAGAAATAAATTCTCCATAATTGTCTCTCTCTCTCTCTCTATCGCTCTCTCGCCTGTGCGCGACTTCTGTTTTCGAGAGAATTAACCAGACACGGAATTTCAGCGTCCCGAGCACACATGCGCACCTCCCCGACTCTCGCTCGTCACGCCATACCGCTGGATAAAGACCGAAAGACCGGGAGACCGGAATTCTCGATGCGCGGACGCCGCCGGGGGATTAACTCGCGGAATAAACTCTCTCCCTCCGCCAAATATTTCCATTCCGACATTCTCTCCCTCTATCTCTTACTCTCGCTTTTTCTTTTGATGAAATTTTTCATTTTTCACACTCGTCCGAAAACCATTTGTTATATGTATAGGGGAATTCTGCCATACGATCGTCAAATTCGAACTTTATTGTTTCACAACATTGGAAAAAAAGGGTTGATTCGTATCAAGTGGCCAAAATTTTGATACATTTTTTCAAAAACATGAAAAATATTGTGTCAATTTTGAAAATAATTTTTTTTTTTAGAAATAAACGTGTATACCGAAATTTGTATCTCAAGTCGAAATTTCGTCAATTTCGTCTGTATAGAAAACTCACTTTTTTCAGAGATTACATCTTTTCATCAATTCAGTGTTTGATAATTTCATCAAACGAACGCAAACTGAATATTCTCGGAATAATATTTCAAAAAATCCGTTAATTTACCGTATTAGCTGAAATAAAATTGAATAAGAAAAACTCTGCATATTCATGACGGGATTACGCTTCATAAAAATTCAATTTTCGCGTTCGCTCATCGTGCAAGATTCATGATCCGAAATCATATATTGCAAAAAAGCGAGCGAACGGTCAGTTTTCCGTTAACCGAATGCAGCGCGCGCGTAGTATAATTTTCGGAGGCAAAGATCGGCGCAAAATTGATCGATCAATGTTTGATCGATCGGTATTTGCGCGGACACTCGCGGCAGAGCATTAATTGTCGGTTAATTACCAGGAG
The DNA here is from genome assembly GCA_030522545.1 of Cremastinae sp. A BG-2022a. NCBI lineage: Eukaryota > Metazoa > Arthropoda > Insecta > Hymenoptera > Ichneumonidae > Cremastinae sp. A BG-2022a. The sequence continues at coordinate 4,331 of JAPYYW010004278.1, forward strand.
TTAAAACGCGTGTATAGAAATGCGGGCTTGACCCAAATGCATCGGAAATGATTCGCTGGTCGGACGCGGCGAGAGGTTAAGGAGCTTCGGCCGGTCCGTGTGTGTCCCTCGCCCCCAGTTTTCCTTCAACCCCCAACGCTCGCTCGCTCCGTCCCTGCTGTTGCATAAATTAACTCGGATTATATATTCTGTCATATTACATCTCTATTACCGATCGCTAATTGGGGAATCTTGGTGTACATGCATATTGACTTGTATACGCCATTGGAAGGTTTACGCCGCCCGTGGCGAAATTCGGGAGGAACGACCAGGGAGAGATTACTGCGTGTACGGACACGAGTGAATCGGGCATTGCAGTCTCGCTGGAACGAGCAGATTCTCCCTCGCCTCTCTCTCTCTCTCTCTCTCTACCGACCTGGATTCCTGACCTATACGATTTTGAAACTATGCTTCAATCGTGAAAGAGAGAGAGAGAGAGAGAGGGAGTTTGAACATCCCTTCTCTCTCGATCTTTCGTTCTCTCTGTCTCTCTTTGAGATTCGATGCGCGCCAGCTCGCTCTCTCTCCTGCCCTGAACAAACGTCTGACGCGTTCAAAGTGCACCTCGAGTGGAATCTCGATCCAAGATACCGTTCGCGTAACTCCTTCATTCCGGTTGGCCCAGCCCGACTCATCCTCCTCCCCCGATATGAACTTTTACGAAAATGTATACCGACACCCGTTAAGGTGTCGGTCGCAGATTTACGACTGGGTACATTTTTTTATTGAAAATCATATGACGGAAACTCTTCATCGGACCAGCTTTTGATTCAATTCTTGCTTTAATTTTTTGCAGAATGGAGAATCGCCGCAATACGTGACGGACAGACTGCGCCAGTTCTCGGATCCCTTGTCGAGGTTTCAACCCATCAACGGTGAGCACTCCAATTTTTTACAATATCTATGTTTACAATATTCAGAATATATGAAATCAAAAATTGCTAACTTCAAGAATAATTTCCATGCTAAATTGAAAAGTGTAAATTTACATAAAAAAGTATAAAACAATATGTGCATGCACGGAAATCTCATTAAAATATATAATTAACATGGCAAATATACAGAAAACGGGTTGAATTTTTGAATTTCAAGTATTTCTGTATTGTAAATATACACTGAGAAAAAAGTTCGTTTGACTCAACTAAATATATTTAGTTGACCCGTAATTAGTTGACCCAATGCAATGATTGTCAAAATAATTAATAATTTTCTTGAGTAGATATCCTAAACATTTGTATACGAAATAAATATTTGGTTCAGTAAAGTTAGTGGCATCGAAGAAAATGCCTGTTGAATGAATTCAGTGAAATATTTGAATGAAATAATTCATAATGCAATCAACTTGATGTACATTTGAATCGAATAATTCAAACAAATAATTCAAGTTCTATGTTTCAACTAAATATTTAGTTTCTTCAAAGTATATTGCGGATTTCATTCAATTTAATAATTGTTCCTTCATAAAATATATGCCGTATTTGAACGATATATCTATTGAATTTGACAAAATATCTCTTTAACAAAACACTCAAATTGTTTGAAAAATTCACAATATGGATTTCTTGAAAATATGAATTATTTACCAATTAATTAATATATTTTACTTGCGGTCGCTAAAAACAATAAAAAATAATATTTGTATTACAATAAAATTAAGCGTGAAACTTCAAGATCACATTTTTAGTAAGAAATTGTTAGATCGTACAGTAGGGTAATCGGTAGGATGCTCGCTTTAGAAAATATAGGTAGGTATAGGTACGCAGGTTCAAATCCCAACACAATCGAAACATTTTTTCCAGCATCATAGATACTGGAAGTACTCAGGAAGTTTGCTGTGCTATCAAAATGGTGAAAATCCGTAGCACAGCTGAGTAATAAATTATTTTGTGTTTTTCACCAAAAAAATATATTTTTGCGGCAATTAAATTTAATTTATTTGAATCAACTGAACTTGCGTTTCGCCGCCCGTGTCCACCACTTTGATTTGAGTCAAACGAAATTTAGTTGATTCAAATAAACTTTTTTTTCAGTGTATAAACATCATTTTCGTCGCGGCATGACATTATCGTGACATTTCGTTGCACTAGAAGACGTGGTTATAATTGTTATCGATTCTTCGATTCTACGACCTCTTTTGAATATTTTATCAACAGTGTCAACCACATGGTACTCTATCGACTAAAATATTTAATTAATTAATTTCACAAATAAATATCGTGACTTCTGCATGATGGAGAATAATGCAAAGAAATGTACTTAAGGGAGAACGTCAGTCCAATGACGTATATTAAAAATACAGAGAACGTTTTGTAAATTTTTTTTCAATATACACTAATGTATCCTGAAGCCGAGAAAAAAAATGGACGTGATTCACCGGCCCGTTTTTTAGCATATATTTTTTAAAATAACATTTTAACACTATATCGCTTATGAACACACCTAAATACACCTGTCAAATTGATATTTAGTATGCAGAGAAAAATTTAATTATGCATTTAAGTTGACTAATCATTAATAGATATTCGATGTGTAAAATATGAAACACTTTTCACGGGCTGTTTTTTAAAAATTAATGATAAAGTGACAGAGAAAAAGGATATTCCAGCTTGCGGCAGGCGCCATGTCTAGAAACGTGACATCGCTGTCGTGTGACGGCTAAAAAATATTTTATTGGTAAATGTCAATTTATTTATAAGTTCGGTCTATCTTATTTTTTTTCTCAGGTTGGCTAAAAACGTCGGCACCTTTGAATTTTTCCTCCGCTTATTTCACCTCTCAAAGCCCTGTCGTTCTCCCTTAATGCCAAAAAATTACATTTTTTTTACTTTGTATAAATTTTAAATTTACCAGAGATGCTTTTCTCTCGATAGAGAGTTTACTATAGAGAATTCTTTATCTCCCATCTCGTAAGATGTGGGCGGTGTAAAAAAGGGATCTTGTCATGTCTTCGACCCTGGTCGATTGTTAGGGTCCGTAGAATCATCCCTTACGGCTCGGACGTTCTTTCGGATGCGGTTTTATCGCACGGCTGACGAGTATTGATGACCGTTAGCAGGCCATTCGTCTTTCTATCTTTCTTTCGCTTCTCGGCATTTTTACGCTGATCCGAAACTCCCGCTGCCTCGAAGCGAGGGATCTTTTCACCCTCTTTTATCATCTTTTGATGAGCAGAAGAGAGAGAGAGAGAGAGAGAGAGAGAGAGAGAGAGAGAGAGAGAGAGAGAGAGAGAGAGAGAGAAAACAAGAATAGGAGAGAAAACTCACTTAATGAGTTTCACAGTCGCGAAACTTCGCTCACTTTTCCCTCTTTCTCCTTCCATATCCATTCAAATTCTTCTCCAGAGTTCGCCGGCCCGGCGCGAGGGTGAACACCGGGAGAAACGCCCATTGGGAGATACTCGAAAAAATAGAAAGGAAGCAAAAAGTCTCGAAATCGAGCTCCCGTGGCTGACGCTCTTAATTAGCATCGATAAATCAAATAATTCGTACACCAGCTCCGGAATCTGAGAAAGGAGAAAGTCGTACCCCGGAGAATTTAATCATTCGTCCAGCAGTTGGGGCGCGAGGCGAAATTAAGAGAGTCTTTTTTTCATACTCGCGAGAAATTTTTTTTTCTCGTTCCTCGTAAAAATTGATCCAATTACATTTTTCTCACGTATAAATTCGCCCCTTCATATATTTTTCCGTCGAAAAAATGTGAACTCTCTCTTTCTCACCGATTCGCTACAAAGTTAATACGCTCGTGGAACTTTTTGAGGCCGGGCCACTTCTCGTTTCGTTCAACGATACAAAGTAATCGGATTTCGCTCTAAGCGATATGGAAAGAGAATTTTTCGCCTCGGTTTTTATACTTTATCAAAAGTGACACAGTGTGATGCAATTTTTACGACTGCGTTATAGTCTCGCTGAGGTACGCGCACGGCCGTTAACACAATTTTTATGAATGGCACATGGCGAGCGAGAGGATGCGAGTCGTCGTCAATGAAAATTAATTCGAGAGTTATACGGCCACGATGGAAGAAATTACGAAATAAAAAAGCGAAATGATAAAAAAAAATATTTAAAAAAAAGTGCAATTTCTCGGTGCAGTTGCATTTTTCTTTCTTTTTTTCCAGACGGGCCAATTTCTTGCGAATGTTGCGAGTCTCGTTTATTGCTTTCTCTTATTTTTTGCTTTTCTCTCTCTCTCTCTCTCTATCTCTCGGTGTCCCTTCGTTTTGCAGCGAGAGGCGAAAAGATGCACGTGCAGGTTGCATCGTCTCGAAAGAGTGTATTTTCTCGTTCTCTCTCTCAGAGGCGGATTCCACGTTGGAGCAACACGAGAGGGAGGGAAACCAAGAGAGAGAGAGAGAGCGATCGGAGTTTCTCGGTTCGTTCATGTCTGCTGGCACGGTGCGAAAAAATTGTCAACATCTGGACAACATAAGTGTACTCGCCTTCGCCATCTTTCTTCCCATTCTGTCACATTAACCTTTTTCTCTCTCCTTTTTTTTCACGGTTCGCCCCGCAGTCTCCCGGTCTTCGCGCTCATCGCTTTTCGCACAAACCGAGGGCGAGAGCGAGCGACGAGGGATCATCAAGAGATCGGGAGAAAGGGAGGTGACTGACCGTTTTTGTATAAATTTTCACTCGCTCACATCCGCGAGGCGTACAAAGCTCATTTATGTGGTTGGAAGGGACGGCTGGACGCAAAGCCCACTCGAGAATGCCACGAGGGTGGCTCCGCCGCATGCTCGTTAACCCACGACGCTATACACCGAGTCTTTGCGTTAATAATTCCCATTCTACAGGCGCAACCCTCCCTTGGGACTACATCACGCTTCTCCCTCTCTCTCTCTCTCTCTCTCTCTCTCTCTATCTCTTCATCATTTCCATTTCCTTTTTCTCCGTCTCTCTCTCCTGCTCGCTTCTATGTACGCTCGGCATGCATAGACCAGGAAACCAGGTCACGTTTCCATAGAACGCACAGAGATCACACAGAGAGACGTTGCAACTACGTCCCAGGCAGTTTGAGCTTCCGGATCAAACTCTGCTCGACTTTTCTCTCGCCTCGTCTGGAATTTCACCCATTTTCATTCTACGCCTCTCTCCTGCTTCTTATTCTCCCGCTTTTCCCTCGTTTCTCCATCAGCCAATCGACTCGAAAAGCCTGATGAGTGTGCTCACTTTTTCCATTCACCTTTATATTTTTCTCTTTTCTTTTCATTCTACAGCCCATTATTTTATTTTTCCTATACGTGTTCTATCAATTGAATCGTTGTATGCAAAACAGAGACGACTGTTCCACGACTTTCTTTTACTCTTATTCATTTCTTTGATCGTACTTTTTTTTTTAACTTTTATTGAATTATCAATCGAAGCAGCGCACATACAATAATTCAATTGTGTTTTTTCTTTGTACCGGACGAGTGTATGATTTTTTCGTGTTATAACAAAATAAATTCCTGTAGGAATATTTTATCATGATATAGTCTGAAGCTTGAAATAATTGAGATCTAATTCATTTCTGATGGAATTTTCTTTCACTTCGCCATCACGCTTTTTCCTTCAATAAGGGTTACGATGAAGCGAAGAACATATACGTTGCATTTTTTTTTCTGGGAAACACGCTTTGATCTCCGGTACTTGATAAAAGTTTCAGCAGGGCTGTGATAATTTTCTCAGTGAACTTTGGATGGAAAGGGACGCGGGAGAGCGATGAGTGAGACACGGGGATGTTTTATATATATCGCGTTTAAAATGCAACAATACCGTTTCTCGGAAACGTTGGACGTAAGAGAGAAACCACAGAGGAGCGAGAGGTAAAAAATGGTGAAAAAAATGCGCACGTGGTGCACACGAGGAAAAAAAAGGGACACGATTCTCTCGGTGCTCCGAGAGAAAAAGTTGAGAACGGAGAAAAAGGGATGAGGGATAAAGTATCGTCGGGAATACTCGCCAGACACTTTTGTCGCGCGAATAAGGTCCCTATTTATTGGCCAACATCAGCTCTTTTTCACTGAGATAGAGAAAGACGGAGAAAAATGATTTTTCAACCTTGTAAACGACCGCGAAAGTATTGCTTCGGAGTTCTCTCGAATTACGCGAATTTATGCCCCGTGTTGTGAAAAAATGTGAGCGTATACACATTCACGCTCGTGTTACCGCTGTGTACATAACCCGGAGACTCAGCGAAAATCGCGACGTCGAGTGAAAAATAAATTCGGTCTCGAACTTTCTCCGCTCCGGAGTTGAAGAATGGAGGAGCAAAAAAAAATGAAGACCGAAGTGTTTTTCGATAAAAGATTTCTTCCCCCGGATCCGCGATCTCCCGATTTTGCCAACTCGTAATCAACCGAGTCGCAGGCTCTCGTCTCGGCCGATCGAGCAGAAACAATTTCGAGAGTATTTCGTGGGATTTTTATCTAAATCGCGGAAAAGAGATGAGAAATAACAGAAACAGCGAAAGGAGAAAAATAAAAAGGAATAACGGATGATCCACGGAGGATAACAATTCGTAATAAAAAGAGGAAAACTAGAGTCGTTATCCTTATTGTAACGCAATTTTTTTTCGAGGACGAATTGAAGGAGAGCAAAAAAAGGTGAAATCAGTGCGAGCTATACGCTCAGTGTGTTTTCCATCTAGATATTTTTAAGTAGATTAATGCCGGACACGAGACGGGGCATTAAGCAGATCGGTATTAATGAGTTTTGTCACCCCCGAGTGACACTCGGTTCCTATTTGGTTACACGCTAGCTTACGTCTATAGATAGCCCACCCATGAGCTACTCTTCTGCAATGCGGTCTCTCTTTCTCTCTCCCTCCGAAGATCTCTCCTCGGTCGCATGCAGTTACATCGCGACCGAGCGAGACGACCACATCGAGCAAAATGCGACCGGAGATTCGGGAGTGTTTGTAAAGCGAGAGAAAAGAGAGAATAAGAGAGAAAAAAAAACGAATGAAGAGAGAGAGAGAGAGAGAGAGAGAGAGAAGAAACAAGCGAGAGGCCAAACAGAAGCGCTAAAATCCGACTTATATCCCTCTCTCCGAGTTTCCATGTATTTTCCACAAATCTCGTCGGACTTATATCCACTTCCAGGCGAAAGCTCGCTGACGTTAACATCCTCAACCGGGCCCCGAGAGGGGAAAAAAACTTGTCCACGAGCTCAGAAAATTTTCCTCCAAACATTATTCCTTTCCTCTAAAACTTCTACTTTTCATTTCTCTCTTTCGCTCATCCGGCGTCTCTGACTCGCTCGTGCTGACTTTTCCGAGTGTTTTCCTCGGTTACGGGCGAAAGGTGTGTGCTCCGTAATCTTGATTCGTCGGGAAAAGGGGTCACGCGAGCGAAAGCTGCGTTCGCGTGTACTGCGGAAAATCCCTCGAGTCCGCAGCCACCATTTACCCCTCCATTTTTATGAGAAACCGTCGGGAGAATGTGCGAAAGTTCCACAAAAAGATTCGATTGTATTCCCGAAAAAATACCCGATCTGAATAATTTAATATCGAAGGGATCCGATATGGCGAATCGCCTGTGGATTCGCGGGAGGATCGAAAAAGAGAGACAGAGCGCGTGCAGGACTCTCGTGAAAAATTTTCGAGGCCGCTCGGAAGCTTTCACCCTCGTAGAATAACTTTTGGGACGCACGGCCGGGGGCCAGGGGAGTAAGGTTGCTGCTCCTATAGGGATAAATTATTGTTTGCCTTGCGGGGGTGGAAAGACCCGTGGGCGGATTCCGCATCCCGTTGGCCTGATTCTGACCTTTTTTCTCTCCCCAAAAGAAAAAAAATAAAATAAAAAAAAAATAAAAAAGAGCGAGCTCGTACGTTTTCCCTTTATTTACACACGATATTAAGTATTTCCCGAAATACTTTTTCGCTTTGGGTAACAGCGACGGCAAAAAAATTCACGGAGGGTCGTTCGAGAGGGCTCGCGACTGGAAAACCGTGGAATCGTTCCAAGAGATGCATATCTCGCCCTCGGCACGAATGAATCTTCGCGAGGAACTCGCGCCGCTCACGGAAAACCGCGGAATGAGAAAGCCCGCTGCCGATGCTTCTTCCGCTGTTCGCCTGTCTCGCTCTCGTTCCCTTTTACGCCGGCGGAAGCCCGGAGAACTTGATAGACGTCTGCTCAGACCGAAAATTCCCATTTCCATGATTTCGGAGCATGAATCCCGCTAGCAACATCCCGAAAGGCGCGAGATAAATATTTTTCGCGAGAATATCGAGAACATCGCCATCTCTTTTGGCTCTTTCTCCGCTTTCTCAACGACGCACAAGATGAAATCGCGAGTATCCCAAATAATACGTTTCCCTCCCTGCTCCCACCGTAACGTTTGACAAATGATTCTTTATTTTTTAGAGAGATTTAAATGGGAAAAAATAAATTGAATATATGTGAGTGATAATAATAATAAAATAGGAAATAAACCTACATGGATTATTGACGTATAAATTTTCTGTACACTTGAAAAAGTAGTATCGTGTTGACATTTTCAATAATTCATATATAAATTATAGTAAATTCAAAATTAATAAAAATATAAAAGAACATGAATGCTAAAATGAAATTTAACTGCGAATGTAGATGTTCTGAAGTTTATTAGTTTAACGAGATTATATTCTATAAGACCTTTGAGCATATCGACGTGAATAGATTCTAATTGAAACGGCGATGGATTCGGAACGTATTCACGTAAATCGTTTGCGAATCCTGGTATAACCACACCCGTAATCCATTGAATACAGTCCAATTGGACAAAATCAATCATGAGATGAATAAGATATAAACGCAAACAGAATTGCAAGCATCGGGAATTATATACTCTCACTTCTATAATATTATATGTCATTTTTTGGTGTCCCTTTATTGTCCCTTTGCCGAAAAACTGTATCTTAAAGGAGGTGTTGGTACTGTAGGTGAAGAAATCGCGAACAGTCCGTATTTTTCTTTAATTTGTATGATACTTTATTTTTTCGGATTTTACAATTTCGGGACGTGGATCTCGACGACTCGAGAGTTTTTCTTATTCTGATTTTTCGCGGTTAAAGTTGTGCGCCTTTATTTTAGATTCGCCTGAATGCCTATATTGGTCAAAAAAAAAAAACAAAATGACGCCCCCAAGTAATGCAAACGGTAACGCCCTTGACGACAAAGATAGAACGCGGAAAAAGGTTTCGAAATTTTGCGAGGCGCTAAGTAAATAATTTAAGCCGGAAAAACCCGGAGAACTTAAAGGGACATTTGAGAAATGAATTTTCATTTTTTTAAAGTAGAATTTTAGACGGGGCGATGTAAATTTGAATAATTACAGTGAATATCATAATGTAGCATAATGTTGATAATTAAAAAAAATTGCATACGTCAACGTTGCTCTATTTCGGTGGAAAATTCATTTATACGTGCATCTTATTTATTCTTGTCTCGGTGGTTTATTTTGGATGGACTCCAGGAAGGGAGAGATAGGTGATTCGAAAACAGGGAAAGGGGGATGAAGACTCTGCGAGGCCGTTGCCGAATAACTCGTGCGAGCCGAGCCGTAACCGGCGAGCATTAATTAAAATAATCAGGATCCACACCGGTGCTCCACGCTTCGATAAACCGCTTGGCACGAACAAACGCGGCCCGCGGTTCCTCGCTCGCTTTCCGAAAACACACACGACACGCAACAATATAATGCGAGGTCCTGTCCTCGCCTTCATCTCCGTTCTTCGCATTTATTTCCCTTCTCCAGGGCGCGAGCCCTGAATTATCCGCCATCTTGGCACTCGCGCGTCAAACCCGCGCGTCCCGATCATCGTTTTTATTTCAAAATGTACGAATTTCGCGAAAGATCGACCAGATAAATATATACGCTCCCGATATCGCGAGGTAATTCATATTTTTGTAAATTTATTATTTTGCGCGAGTGGAAAAGCTTGGGCGACGGTCGTCGCGCTGTTCCGCCAGAAAATATAAAATATATAGACGCGCGGAGGCCCGCGAGATTTCGGCGCGCGCGTCGTTAAATCAGCGATCCTATATGCAAAATATTTTCGAGCATCTTCGGGGCTCACTCACTATTTTTCTTCCTCGGTTTCTGTCTCGGGAGTCAACGGGCCGTTAGAGAACGATATCCCGTCTTCGAGAGAGCACTTAGAGAGCTTTTACGACGGATTCGCGTTTTACACGTATGTCAGAGGCGACGCATCGGACACACGGCAGCAGCAACACGAGCCGTTTCCTCGCTTGTTTTGCTTTACAATTTTCATCTCTCTCGCTCCTGCGACACCCCACGCGACTCTTGAATTATGTTCCACGCTTGCCAATAGCCAGGTATTCATTAACGCTAATTAATCCCGGATAGTATTAATAGATGTACACGCAGCCTCCGCGAGAATCTCCCTCTCCCCCTCCCCTTCTCCCTCAATCTCTCTCTCTCTTTCGGCAGAGAGAAGAGTGCAAACGAGAAGCTCTATCGATGGCTTCATGCCAAACAAGCTCCCAAACTATTCTTCCGAGTAATAACAAGAGCCCTTCCTCGGTCTCACGTTTTTTTTACTCATTCTCGTCGCTTTTATTTCGACTGCATCATTTTTTTCTCTCTCTCTTGATTATTAATGATTTTTTGTTTTCGAATCGTCTCGATGCAATTTCTGGTATATGTAGACAGAGTCTTACAGTTTTATCACTCATAAAATTTTTGGACCTGTTACAAAGTGACAAATTATAACGAATTTGATATTAGAAGCGTGTAACATTTTTATAGTTCGTTTATGCGATATTTCGGACGTATAACTGTTTGCCAGTTTTTTTGGATATGCTCAAAATTGATATTTGGAATGAAATTAAGAATGCATGGGACAGAGAATATCTAATTTAAATATTTTTTATTGTTTAATAACTATAATTAAATTTAAAAAATTTAGTTAAACGTTTTGAAATTACTGTCTATACGAAATGAACATCATATTAAGAATATGTAAACAAAATTTATAAGAACTTCATATTTAAACATTTTTGTATTAAATGCAAATCTACGAATTGTTTATACAAATAAGCAATGTTACATTTTAGCAACTATGGAGTTTGATAACTCTTAAACCATTCGGTAAAACAATTTTAAATTTGGTACATTATTTTTTCATATGCTTAAGAACAAAATATCAAAAAAATTTTCCAAAATTCTCATATTTTTAAATCTGTTACTCATCCTTAATGTTATAGTGTTTCGAAATTGTGTTTGGAGGGATGGAAGAGAATCTTTTTCGATTCTGGCCACTCCTAATTAGAGTTGCAAGAAATGCCACGTGTAAACGCGTCTCTTTTTACAGATGTGCAGGCATAAATGGTCGGACAAGTACCGGAGCTATATTCGAGCAACAAGTACTCGCTTGTAACGCACACGAGAGCCTCTTCTGCAGTCTTTATACTCAGGCCGAAGATCCGCGCGCCCATCGTGTCCTCTCTCTCTCTTTCTTTCTTTTCGTCTCTTACTTCCTAAAGCGCGCCCATCGTGTCCTCTCTCTCTCTCTCTCTCTCTCTCTCTCTCTCTCTCTCTCTCTCTCTCTCTTTCTTTCTTTTCGTCTCTTACTTCCTTCGGTTCGTTTCCTTCTCTTATTATCCTCCGCTTCACCCTTCTTCCTTCCACAGCGGCGTCTCGCTCTTTCCTTTTACAAAAATAAAAGGAGGCCAATAAACCCATTTCACTTTCGCACCTACTCGCCAACTCGTGTTCAGAACACGCTTGCCCTATCCCCGCTACGTTCTCCCCGACTCGTATTCTCATAAATATCGAACGGCAGATAAAACGCTGCTTTGTCTAATTTATTCCAGGAAAATAAAATTTCGATCTGACGCGTTTGGCAAATGGACCGAGTTTTTCAATCTCGAACCATATTTTATGTTTTTTTTTCACAATGTAGAAAATATATTATTTGAGGTGTGGAATATACTCCGTTGAGAGCCCTTTTTCACGAAATTTTTCTAGGACTCCATTTATCATTTATTCAGGGAAAAGTGTATGTTAAAAGTAGTTTCAAAACAATCGCTACACCATACAGTCTGCATATTTCTAAAGTTAGTGAAATTGAAGGTTGCTCGCCTGATAAAAAAAACTTATTTATACATTTTTTTTAGTCGTGTTATTTTTAAATTAGGAAAACAAGTTTTTTTCGATATTTTATGATAGCGAAAAACAAATTTATTCCATTTAATTTATATTATTTTCAGATCATATAGTATTTGATCAGTAAAAAATGATAATTTTTAAATATACTTTTATTTATTTTTGCAATAATGGAGTTTGTGTGTATTTTTAGCCAATATACTCTCAAAGATTATATTCTTTATAGGGTGTGAGCACACATTATCCACCACAATAATGTTTGAGTATAATATAGTAATTCTCTCGAAGTTTGTCAGCTCGTTGAAAGTTGCTTGTTAAATGCATCGCCAATAAAAAAGAGTACATAGGACTAGAATGAGTTGCGAAGACCGGGGGAGGATCGTTTTGAGAAAATCTCTCACACGTATCGAATGGCAATGCAAACATACTCGATGAATATTCTTCGTGAGAGATGGATCTCCGAGAGTAGCTCGCCGTCGGACGGGAGTAAAATATACGTGTGTTGGTTTTGGCTCGAATCCACCTTGCTCGTATTATCACCATCGTTGCTACAGAGGAGAGACTCTATATATTGCACCAAGAAATACATCGGCCACTCCATACGACAAACATTTCCTTATTTTTTTCCTTCAAGTGTGCCTCTCTCATCGTCGTTTCGCGCTCTCTCCCTTTTCAATTTTTCTTCCCTCTCGCGAGTGACATTTCTTCGATAAACAAATTTTAACGACACGTTTATATTATCTCTCGCTCCCTCGCATAATTATCTCTTCCGCGAATGATATTTCTTTCGCGTTCTCACGAAATTTTCGTGGAAAACAATCGCGGCGGTCGCTTTCACGACGCTCGAGTTCAAAGGCGGAGAGCGAGGAGCATCACCCGCTGCACATTTTTTTTCTCCCGGATCTGTGCCTCGAACGTTCCCCCGAAGCGTGTGTGCCCTCTCTCGTTGCAGTTTTCCCCCGCGCATTAGACTGGCCGAGTCGCGTCTCGAACAACGCTTATTCGGAGAGAAATGTGAGAACAAGTGTTTAGTGCCTCTTGCGAGCTTTTTTGCTCGGCAATAGCGGGGAAGAAATAAAAAGGGGGAAGTAAAAGAATAAAAACGGAGAAAAGAAATGGATATTTCTTGCCTCGGGAGTGCGATTGTAATTAAAGAAACGCATCCACGTTGCGCCGTCGCGTCGTTGCACACATGCGAGCTTTCCTCCACTGTTTTTCCTCCCCCGCGCGCCCTTCGCTCTTTCATTTTCGCCTCGGAAATGCGCTCGCACACGCTCATCGCCCACTTTTCAATGCACTCTTGTGTAACTGCCGGAGCAGCCTCGTTACGCGCTGAAAAATAAAATTCTCCCGAGCCAACTATTGTTCAAGATGGAAAAAAGAACCCCGCGAGTGAAAGAAAACGAAACGGTTTTGCGACGTTCAGCCACGGAATAATATCTCGCATCTTCGTAATTCTCGGGTTTAATGACCGTCTCATTGTTCGTATCACTCCCCGCGGAAAAATATCTCCGCGCGAGAACAAATTTTTCGTTATTTTTAGCCAGAACGCTCTTCTGCAATTCGTAAAAATTTTTACTTAACTCGAATGGGACGTTTTTTAGTACTTTTTCGAATGGAACTTTTTTAAGTGTACTTGAACATTTTTTTAAGTTTCGTTTTTACGAAGTCTAAAAATCGTAATAAAGAATTTTTAAAAGAAATAAAACTCTCGTGTGGAATACATTCGAAATATGTTCAAAACGAGAGCGTTAAAAACGTTGATTAAACTCTTCAAAGTTTTCGAACGAACATTTTTTAACTATTCAGCCGCGGGTAAAAATGAATATTCGTGAGGTCAACTTTTTTTTTCAATTACTGGAGTTTAATTATCATTCGAGGAGTTTAATTTCAGTTCTGAAAAGTGATGTATAAGCGAAAATTTAGTATAATCATTGAAGAATGAGTTGAGAATTTGTGGAGGAAGAAAACATTTGACAAACGACCGAAATTTTTCTCGTTATTCAACCTGAAATGAAAATGATTTTTTTTAATTGGCTGACTGAATATAATTTGTGTAATATTTAATTTATTCGGATTTTACAAAATTTCAGAATTGTGATCTTTACGACTCGTATAATTTTTCTATTCTGCCTCGCCGCGGTCGAAGTCGTGCGCCTTTATTTTGAATTCGCCTAGGTGGAGGAAAAGTGATGCACAAGTAACGAAAAAGTTTACACCCTTAATGAGAAAGATTGGAATGCGGAAAATACGTTCGAAATTTTGTGAGTCGCGACGTGAATAATTTAGGGAGGAAAATCCCGGAGAAATTATGGACATTGTGTAAACTAATAAAAGGATTAAAAAATTTTCAAATATTTAGGGATAAATAGAAGAAGATAAAGGGGGTTTTTAAGTCGGTCGAGCGACTTAATTATTTTATGAGGCCAGATGTGAGGGCGATCGGGAACAAAAGGACTGGACGATCCTTGCTTTTCGTGTCAGGTATGAACATTAAAAGAACATTAAAAGAATAACGTCGTATACCGACGGTTCACACTGTTTTCGAGGTTTATAAGTTAATTTTAGCTTTGTATATAAAGGATATAAAAATGCTATTAAGGAGGTATTAACGAAAGTACGAAAATGAAATTTTGTTTATTGAAATTTTTTTTACGATATAGAATCCAATTTTTCGATGGCTTAATTTTAAGTAGCATTACCGATAAAATAAGCGAAAATTATCCCGACAAAGTATGCTCGACATAAGCCAGTGTCTTATGAGAAGCATTGAGAAAGATGTTCTTTTATTGAATAAAAATATATTTAGAGTGAACTTTCAAACAATCTTAAATATTTCACGTGTTCATTAGCGTATAAGGTTCAATTATTTACCATAAAAATATATGGTCATCGAACTTTTCATTGAATTATTTAATGATAATATCAG
>JAPYYW010004279.1:0-21048 GCA_030522545.1 Cremastinae sp. A BG-2022a
TTTCGAGACACATAATTAACATAATTAATAATCATGGAATCATTAATTTTTCTCAGGGATGATATTACTATGCACTCAACTTTGACTCTTTCCCTCCTTACGATTTTTCAACAACGAGATTTCATTAGGACGGCACGTGCCAAGAAAATTTGGTAACTACGGAAAACACGTGCCGATACAATCCTTATTTATTCCTAACTTAAAAATAATTTAGATTTTGAAAATATTAAAAAAAACAACTATCAAGACACAAAGCAGTGCCTTGGCGAATTTTGAAACTATTATAATTAAAAATTATATATAATTAAAAATACTTACACTTTTTTCATTAGAACTATTATTTTAAATGCCATAAAAGCACCATTACTATAAACTATACTGACATGTGCAACTATAGTACTATGTTATGTAGACATAATTAACAAAATTAATAATCATGGAATCATTAATTTTTCTCAGGGATGATACTATGCACTCAACTTTGACTCTTTCCCTCCTTACGATTTTTCAACGAGATTTCACTAGGACGGCACGTGCCAAGAAAATTTGGTAACTGCGAAAAACCTGTGCCGATACGATCCTTAATTTATTTCTAACTTAAAAATAATTTATATTATGAAAACATTTTTAAAAAACAACTATAAAGACACAAAGCAGTGTCTTGGCGAATTTAGAAACTATTATAATTAAAAACTATAATTAAAAATACTTGCACGAATAGTACTATACACATACCACTGAAAACATTTTTTCAGTAGCATTATATTATTTTAAATAACATAAAAGAACCATTACTATACTATACAAACTATACTAACATAAGTAACTGTATAACTATGTTCTTTAGACATAATTAATATAATTATTAATCATAGAAAACCAAAGAACTACTTATTTGTAGTTACTACTAGTTCATTGATCATTTAGACCTACTACCATTGTTGCAGAACTACCAGTAAATCTTTGGTCTTCTGGTCCAAAGAACTAGTAGCAGTAACTAGTAGTAGTAGTAGGAATTAGTAATTATTAAAAAATATTACATTGTAAAACTAGTTTACTATTTGCACACTAAACTAACTATATATATAATAACAATACTAACATGTGCAACTATAGTACTATGTTCTGTAGACATAATTAACATAATTATTAATAATAGAAAACCAAAGAACTACTTATTTGTAGTTACTACAAGTCTGATCATATAGACCTAATACCATTGTTTCCGAACTACCAGTAAATCTTTGGTCTTCTGATCCAAAGAACTACTAGCAGTAACTACTAGTAGTAGGAATTAGTAGTTATTAAAAAAATATTACATTGTAAAACTAGTTTACGACTTACACACTAAAAAAACTAAAATTATAATAACTGTAACTATTATTAACGAACTAAAATGACTAATTCTACGTATCAAGTTGATATTAAAATGTAGGAATTTAATATGTGAAAGCGTATCGAAGAAGATGAATATGCACATAAGAGAAGAAAGGAGATTGAAAGAAATAGTTTACATATTTAAGTAATACATGGATATAAGAATAGAGTCTGTATAGAATGGCGATAATCTGCCGAGGATAATGCTCAACTATTTCATTTGCTCCGTAGTTAATTCGCGTGTGTGTGCATGATCGATCCGCGTAGCTGGGTCGAGCGATCATAGAGCGGGATCCTGTTGGCCGAGGTCTGCAACAATCCCCGAGAATAAGCGAGAGAGAAAGATCCACAACAGCCGTGTAACGGCCCAGCGTCCCAAGGAGCTCTCCTTCCCCCTCCCCCTACCCTCCGGTGCTAATTCCGACCACTTCGCGTCAACCTCGACGCGGAGCCTCATGGGAATCGAGTTTTCGCCAAGTGCATGACAATTTTTCGTCCGTCGATACTTATTGAGTCGTGAAAAATTTACATTATGCCAGTATAGTCACGCTTTTTTATACTCCTTCGATGTTTTGTCTCAATATCGGAAATTATTCGGGTCACGGGACCAAAATAGAAACTAGGAATCAAGAATCTCATATCAGACGTGCTTTCAGGCCCAATTGCATTCATTCCAGACGTGGTATCGTCTACATTGTCGAAATATTCTTCGGTTATCGTAATTACCGTTTCTGTTAGTTGATTTTTATCACTATAATCATTGATGAATCAAGTTCTTGGTTAGGGTTTTAGATGTCATTTGAAAAAAAAACTCTAAATAGAACTTCAATAAGATGAACACTGGTCCAAATCGTTTACATTGTTGAAATATTCTTCGGTGGCCGTAATTGCCGTTTCTCTAAGTTGATTTCTATCACTAATCATTGATGAATCAAGTTCTTGGTTATTGTTTTAGATGTCATTTCAAAAAAACTCTAAATAGAACTTTAATAAAGATTAACAGTGGTCCAAATCGTCATGTATGTTTTCGTTAAATGCATTAATCCACGATCCAGCTGATGTCACCAACTTGCACCAAATGAGGATGCATCACGTTAACAGAACGTGCAGAAAGTCTTTGATCACACATTCGGCATTCTTGGATGTCATTTTAAAGATCCCCAAATAGAACTCCAACAAGATAAACAGTGGTCCAAAACGTTATGTTGATAATTTCCATAAGTGCATTCTTCCACGATGCATCTGACATCACCAACTAGCACCAATTGATGTCTTTGATTACAATTTGATTAAAAATAGACCATTATGACATTTTCGATGTCATTTTAAAGATCTCCAAATAGAACTCCAGTGAGATTAAAGTTGATTCATTGGATGTCATTTTAAAGATCTCCAAATAGAACCCCAGTGAGATAAAAGGTGTTCCAAAACGTTATGTTGATTATTTCCATAAGTGCATTCTTCCACGATGCATCTGACATCACCAACTAGCACCAATTGATGCCTTTGATTACATTTTGATTAAAAACAGTCCATCATAACATCTTCGATGTCATTTTAAAGATCTCCAAATAGAACTCCAGTGAGATAACAGTTGGTTCATTGGATGTCATTTTAAAGATCTCCAAATAGAACTCCAGTGAGATTAAAGTTGGTTCATATTGGATGTCATTTTAAAGATCTCCAAATAGAACTCCAGTGAGATTAAAGTTGATTCATTGGATGTCATTTTAAAAATCTCCAAATAGAACCCCAGTGAGATAAAAGGTGGTCCAAATTGTCACGAATATTTCCGTTAGCTCATGCATGTACGATCCAGCTGATGTTCGTACGTACACGAGAGCGTGTAGGTGTGCGCCCGGAGAGGTGAAGGGCCAGGCTAGAGAGAGGGAGAGAGACTCGGAGAGGGAGAGAGAGAAAGAAAGAGTGGGTGAAGTCGACCTATGACCCCGTGGGCGCGGGGACCTTGCCATGTTTAGCCCCGAGTATCTCTCTCTCTCTCTCTCTCTTTCAGTCCCCTCCCCCTCGGTCCTGCTTAGACTGCACACTTGTGCTCGTGCACGGACCGGTTCGCGCTCCGATCTACGCGCGCTCGGAAGGAGAACGCGCCAGGCTACGAGCACGCCCGCCTTTCACTTCGAAGACGCCGGTATACGAGGATTCTCTCCCTTTTTACGTCTTTCTCTCTGTCTCACCCGTTTACTATTTATTTCTTCATTGTGTTGTCTATTTACGTGCCGAAATTTCTTCTTTTTTTTCATTTTTATTTTTTCATCTTTTTTTTTCGTATTTGGCAACCCAGCCGAATCGTGCATCGAAGGATGCGAAGGAAAAAGCTCGCTCATGGTTGCAGCGGTCACTTTTATTTCGGCGAAAAATGAAAATAAACAATGCTAAATTATGATAATGGGTTTTGCAACGAAAATCATCAACTTCGAGACAAAATTTGTCTTCGCAGTTTCATTTTTTAGAAACTTCTGTATGACTTTTTAAAAATTTTTTCAGTGGTTAATTAAAAAAAAACCTTCAATCATAATATTTAAAAAAAAATTGTTTGATAACACATTTCTGCGCTCTGTTCAATTTTGATTGTTCTTTTATCTTGCATTTTCTTCCTCCGCCTTAAAAAAAATATATGTATATATATATTTCATGCACGTAGGCTCGTCTCACTGGCTTTGTTTCCAATTTTTCTTATCTCCAGTTTTCTCTCTTAAAATTTTTCTATCTTGATTCTTTTTTTGCCCCACTCCGTATACGCGTCTCTCTCCCGCTGGTCGGGGAGTGCCTTTTACCAGCGCGATTCCCCGCTTCCATCCTCGACGAATCCGATTCGCCGCGGGGCCAATTCTATTCCCGCGCTCGTTGCGCAGAGACGTATCTTTCACTCGGAGCGCAACCTCGCCTCCGGGAGGACCGCTTCGTTTTCCAAAAAAAAAAACAAAAAAAGAAACGAAAAAATTATCCATGCAGCTAAAAAGATGTCACTACCGTGGACGCGAAGTAATTTTTTCCACCTCGCTTGAATCCCGTTCCATTTGCATAGCATCACGTATCATATGTCTTCTCTCTTTCAAAAATTACGTCACAATTTAAAAAATATTCCTTTTATCCATTTTTAAAGACTCACATTAGCATATTATTGATGATTTTTAAAAATATTCATTTCATGTATTACGCGTTCTTCTTGTGCATAACCTAAAAATTATACATTATACGTTTTTCTTGCGCATAACCAAAAAAAAATAATAAAGAGATGTTATTATTACATGTATTTTTTGACCTAATCGATTTTTATGAGAAAATTGCCCCGAGTCCTTTCACCGCTCTCCTGACAATATTGTTGCAAGTCCGCTCAGATTGGCGTTTGTTTAAAAATTGATAGTTCGGAGCATCAATAATGGCGAGATTTCGAAACGGGTAAATATAATTCGAAATATGGGCTGGAGGATCGATAAGCGCGTGATAGCGCATTCGGATACGTAACGCGTCGGTAGAGAGAGCGTGCTCCGTGTAAAAGCAGCGAAAATAAAAGGTAACGCAAAGAGAATAGACAATGGAGCGCGTGGGCGCGCTTAGGCATCGCGAACCCTAACCTCTGCGCGATCCCGTATCCCGTTCTCCTCGGCGTCCACGATCTCTCTCTCTCTCTCTCTCTTTCTCTCTTCGTGCCGACTGCAACTCCTCTCTCGTCCAATTCTCCCGATTGAGCAACGAGGAACATCCAAAATCCATTTATTTGATCAATTTCTCACCAAAATCCTGTGAATTCACTTTTAAGGTGATGCCGTAGATGTACCACGTGACACGAAACGCGATTTGCTCAAACACGTAAACTATTGATATTTCGTCAAAATCAAAGGATCAGCCCATTTTTGCCACTAACCTGCATGGGCTAAAAAAATATTATTCTCATTGACAAAGAATTAAAGAAGTTTGAACCAAACGCGTTTTCCACGTGCCTGGGATCTGCGGCATCGTCTTAAAAGTCATTTCTATACGATATCGGACATCAGTGATATTAGATTTTTTGTTTTGGAACCAAAACCCTTCGATGACATTAAAGATCGATATCTGCTAACTCTTCTATTAGAAATTATACAGTTATTCGAGGATGAAAAAATGATTTAAAAAAACCATCTCTTGTAGCAATTTCTGCAAACAAAATTTCGTCATTATGGGTTTTTTATCATTGAAATGTGACAAAATCTTTGGATCGTCTGCGATAGTGGCTATTTTCTGTTTCAGGAACAAACGTCATCTATGGCGACGGTACCGCCCTCTGTGTGGACTTGAACGCCATCTAGAAGAACCGGATGAACCAAAGCGCTATAAAAAAGGTAAAAAGCTTAGCATTCTTAGATTTCTTGCCTTGTATTTTCAACGTAAAAAATATTTGTCCCAAGCACGTGTTGTCTCGATTATTGAGCATAATTTTTCGGGATGTTTTTCTTTCCGCTCTGACGTACGCAGATTAGCATCGCTCTCGCAAGAGGGTCATCAATTCTTCGGGCAAAGACGTCAATTAACAGTTATTAATTTTTTGTCGTCTTTGAAAAGCGGCGCGTAGTATTCGAAGCAGGCGCGTTACGTAACCTCAAAAAATCGGCTCGGCGCGTCTCACCGAAAAATCGGCGAAAGGCGCAATGAAAATGGGGAAAATTGTAGGAATTACCGCTCAAGTTGAAAACCATAAAAAAGGAGAAAAAAAATTGCATAATGCTCGAAGGCTGAGAATCGATGGGGAAAAAAACGGAAAAAAAGAAGCGAGCGACGTCGAGGGGCGCGATGGAACGCCCCGTAAGAGCGCGTGTGCAGAAGAGAGACGCCAGAGGCTGCCTAGCCTGTTGCATATCGCGCCTATTGGCTCTCGGCCACACTCCGCTTCACCTCCGGTAACCTGCACCTTTCAGATCGGCAGCGCGCGAGTTGCCGGGTTGTGAAACGCGAAAAAGGAGAAAAAAAGAGAGAGAGAGAAAATAAAATCTTACATACTCCTTCGACAGCCCCCGCGGACTCGCTCTCTCTCTCTCTCTCTCTCTCTCTCGTCTCCGTTTCTCTCTCGCAGGTGGATTCGTCCCAGTCATTGACACAGAGAACTCGAATGCAATCTCGCAGACAATGGGATCCTCGATCGAAATAACGTGAATACATTACGCGACTCAGAGTGACTTCGTGCCCCGAGGAATCCGGAGTTCTTACTTCACACGCAGATGAAGATTGATTCGATTTTTTTATATAAGTCATTGTTTACGGGGTCACCGGGAGATGAGCGTACACGCTCGAGATACATTTTTATCGTTTTTCGGTCGTTAGTTCATTTTATAGCAGCTACGCATTGATTTTATTCCATTTTTAGTGGTGCTACTTCATTTCGCGATTATTACGTGGGTAAAGAGCGAATAGTTCATTTCTTCGCCGCTACGCGTCACCCTTTTCTTAGTAGATGGCGTTGTTCGCTAAAGCCATCAGCTATGTCAACTTAGCTCGCGACTATAGGAATTTCAAATTTTTATCAATGCCATTCGATTCTAAGTCGTTAGCTAGTGATCGTAAGAGCAATTTTGTTGTTTTTAAGATATTAATTACTAAGATATCATAAAAACAAATTTAAAGCACACATGAGCTGAGAAAATTTAGCGTGTTCGAAGACCTGCTCTAGCCTGATTTTTCGAAAATCGAAAATAGGAAAATCTCAAAATTTCAAATGGCGATGTCTTATCGTGTCCTCGACGATATCGCTTTATAATGGATAATTTCTGAAAATTTTTGCAAGACGAAATGAATGATTCAAATATCAACGTCATTATTTCCAAAGCAGTGTACGTTGAATTTTTTTAATGAGTAGAGATTAACCAAAAGTTAATGCGCTTTATTCCAATGAATCGATATGAAGCTTTATGTCTTTTTAAATATAGGATTTAAAAATTCCAACGCCAATCTATTCCAAGTTGGTTAAAAATATAAAACAATGCATAATATTTGTCGAGATATTTATATCAAAAATAAATCGAGACGCTGCTGTTCGCGCAATATTCAACGTTTTCGCCTCAGTTATATAATTTTATTAAATCATGATTATTTCCATTTATACTGTTTTATTTATACGTAATTATATAAATCATATTTTGATCATAAATCTATCTTTAAGGTAGTTCTATAGGTACAGTCAAATGAAAAGTTTTTATTTTAATTTATTTCCATATACCATGTCGTTTTTTAGCTTAAATCAATTAAGAAAAATTATTGCAAATTGTTTCAAGAGCAACATACTCAAAATTCAAGGTCATCCAAGGTGACCTGTACTTGCTACGTATGTATGAAAATTAAAAAAGTTATAATCTTTACATTTTTTTAAATTAAAGGAAGCTTCTTTGAAGTAAACTAAGAGCTATGCTAAATTTTAAGAAGATTCACCATCTAGATTTCAAGATACTTAGCATTGAAAATAGCAACATTTATCATGGGCTCTTATGGAAGAGCACTGAAAATAGGGTTTTTTAACACTAAATATCTCAATTTTTACCGGGTGAAACCTCTTAAAATTCGGTACGCATATGCATGACATATCAAAGAATGACTGCACCAATTTTCAACAAAATCCTAAATAATCGATAAAACTATAGAACTACCTTAATTTTTGATAAAGAACAAAATCCTTTCTGCATGCCAAAAACTATTTTTAAAAAGTTTTTTTACTGGTGTAACTGTAAAAAGTAAAAACAAGTTAAAAAATAGCCAAAAACTATTTTTTTGAAAGTTTTTTACTAGTGTAACTGTAAAAAGTAAAAACAAGTTAAAAAATAGCCAAAAACTATTTTTTTGAAAGTTTTTTACTAGTGTAGCTGTAAAAAGTAAAAACAAGTTAAAAAATATATTTTTATAGTTATTTTTATTAAGGATGTATCGAACAGACAATCTCAGCAAAAGTCCATTCTTGACGTTACATTTGTAAAATGTAGACTGTGGCTTTTCTAAAAAAGTTGCCAATTTCTTGAGTTTAAGTTTGACTGTCAATTAGTAACTGAGCATATTTTTACAACATTTAAAAAATTGGTTAAATAATAAAATAAAATAATTTCAGTAAAACGTTTTGAAATACTGTTTATACAAAATGATCAATATTACGAATATAAAATAAAAACCACAAGAATCTCGTATTTACAAATTCTCCATAAGGAGCAATGTTAAATTTCAAGAATTTTAGAGTTTGACAACTCTTAAATCGTTCAGTAAGACGATTTCAAATTTGGCACTAAATTTATTCAAATGCTTAAGAACAAAATGCAAAAAATTGATCAAATTTTCACATTTTAAAAAATATCACTCGTACATCTTTAAGAGACGTCGTTTATGGGGAAAAAGGTATACATTTTGATGGGAAAACCGATCGAAATTTCAACGAGATTTTCTTCTTCCACGCATAATCGCCGGGAGTTGGCGCGGGTGGCCGCGAAAAATTTTTTTTCGCTCATTCATCGCCCAGTCGTATCCCGAATCAAATCCCAGCGGGAGTCACGAAAACGGCGATAATGCCGGGTCATCCCCGGCGAGATAACCAAATGAAAAAAAATTAAAAAGAAAAAAAAGAAAAAAGAACAAAAAAGCGCGTATAATGTACAAATACGAATCAATAAGTATCGAACGAGGCTACGTCGAATCGTGGCCGAACCGCTGAAAGCCCCGATCGCTCTGTCATCGTGCCCGCCTATCCGGGATGACGAGCGCGTGAAACGGGAACACACCCAGGTTCCTAGAAAGCACTCACGATCAATAATAATAGCAACGATAAAAAAACAACAACAACAATAACAATAATAAAATGTTGTTTTTTTTTCGTTGGGGGTTGAAAATGCATTTATGCACTTATGGAAAATAGTATAATCGCTACCACTCCCATATTCCACTGAGAAAAATTTTTTTGTTGAATCAACAAAATTTCAGTTGATTAAACCAAAATTTTGTCGAATCAATACAATTTTGGTTGATTAAACCAAAATTTTGTCGAACCAATACAAATTTTGGTTGATTAAACCAACATTTTGTTGAATCAAC
Source organism: Cremastinae sp. A BG-2022a (assembly GCA_030522545.1). NCBI lineage: Eukaryota > Metazoa > Arthropoda > Insecta > Hymenoptera > Ichneumonidae > Cremastinae sp. A BG-2022a. The sequence continues at coordinate 9,433 of JAPYYW010004279.1, forward strand.
AAAATTTCACAAAATTTTTTTTCAGTCTGTGCCAGACTCCTCTTGCAGAACTTGAAAATAAAATAGATGTTGAAATAATAACAACAACAATAATAATAATGACGATAACAATAAAATAAAATTAAAAAAATTAAAAATATTTTGAAAAATTCGTAGGAGAATGAAGTAACGAGGAACGCGAGCGATCGTGAAACGAGACGAGAAATGATGGCCGGTGGAAAACAAAGGCGTATTGGAGAGACGATGCCCCGGGGTGAGATGCGCGAGAATTATCGCGATAAAGAAACAATCGAACTCGGGTAAACGCCCCCTGGAGCCGTGTGCACTCTCGTACGGAGAAAAGAAGACGGATACCCCTGAAAAAATGACGACAGTAACGAAGTCAATAGGAAAATAGCATTATTTTTTGGAATAATAATAATAATAATAATTTTTTTTCTTTTTTTTGCGGAGGGGGTTAAAATGCATTTATGCACTTAAGGAGGAGGGGAAATAACATTTCCCTCTCCCCCCTTGTGCCGGACTCCTCTTGCAGGACTCACAAAGAATAAAAAATAAAAATAAAAAAAATAATAATAATAATAATAACGTATGAATATCGTTGCGACAGGCTGGTAGAGCTAATTTGCGGCCTCCGGGAGGGTGCGTGCTGAGATTTCGTCACGGTACGTTCCGAGCGCGATCTCGTGGCGAATCGGGGGAGGGCGCGTTACGGGCCTTCCACGCGTAATCGAATGCACTAATTCTCGAATAAATATTCGTCAATTTTCCTTAAAGATGTACGAGCGATATTTCTAAAAATATGAAAATTTGATAAATTTTTGATACTTTGTTTTTTGGCATATGAAATAAGGTTGGGAGAAATTTGAAATCGTTTTACTGAATGGTTCAAGAGTTGTCGAACTCCAAAGTTGTTGAGATTTAAGATTGCTTCTTATGGAGAATTTCTTAAATTTGCACTAAATACAAATTAAAACATGTGAGATTCTTGTGAATTTTTTTTTCATATATTCGTAGTAGTGTTCATTTTGTATAGACAGTCATTTCAAAACGTTTTACTAAAACCTATTTAATTTTAAATTATTTTTCAAGTATGCTTAATAGTCAAACTACGACTCAAAAATTAGCAACTTTATATCAAAAACTAGAGCCAAAGAATTTAACGTCAAGTATTTACTTTTTACTGGGATTGTTGGTCCCACACATACATTCTTGAGCAAAAGAAAAATAATAATTTGCTAAATAAAAAATTAATGAAAACGAATGTTATTTTTGAAAAATTGATTTTTAAATAAAAATGAATTATTTAAACGTGATAAGTCGCAGGAAAATAATTCACGTGTAAGTAATAAGGTCAATAGAAATAATTAATGAAAATTGCAAGAAAATAACGAAAAATTAAGAACGCTCTGAGATAGATTCGATGTTTCAGATGAAGTTGTGATGTAAAAAAAGAAATTAAAAAAGAGAGACGATTTAAATATAAAAAAAGGAAGAGTACGCAGGAAAAAGGTTGATGATTAAAAATAAAGAAAAATACGAAAAGAAATCGTATAAAAAACAAAATTGCGATAAATATATTGAAAAAGTATCTGCAATTGGAGACCAATCACGAAAATAGAGACTAAATATATTGAAAGAATGTGCAGTGGGGCACGAGTGAAAAAATTGACGAAAAATATAAAAGAAATTAATTGAATTGAGTAATAAGTATCTTGTATTCGTAAAAAATGGACGCACGACGTGAAATTCATTGTTGCCTTTCATTCTTTCGTTAAATCGTCTGATCACTGAGATGAATTAGAAAGAAAGGAAAAAAGAAAAAGGGGGAAAAAGACATGACGAATACACCCACGAGACCGAGAGTTTCTCGTTTTATTTTCTTCGTCTCTTTCTCCCTCTCCCCCCCTCTCTCTCTCTCTCTCTTTCTCGTGTCTTCTTTGCTCGCTTTCCTTGTCGTTCGTCGAGAAGGCGAGGAGAGCGTAAGATCGCAGCAAAGGTCGTCCCCTGCGCTCGCGAGCATCTCTTCCGCGCAAAGAGGTCGTCGCCGCGCACACAACGCGAGATCCTTTCACCGAAGGATCCCCGATCCTTCGAGTCTGCAAATACAATAATTTTTTTTTTTTTTTCATTTTTAAATCATCCCAATAGACTCGCTAATAAATTAAATTTAAAATTTTTAACCCCTTGCATTGACGACACATAAATTCGTAATTATAGATGTCAATGTTTTTCTTTCAATTTAATTTAATACAGTTTTTTTCTGTATTTAAATTTAATTTAGTTTAATTCATTTTTAAGATATCTTGACCAGACTCGATACTCGCTAACGAATTAAATTTAAGATTTTTAACCCCTTGCATTGACGACACATAAATTCGTAATTATCGATGACAATGTTTTTCTTTCAATTTAATTTAATACATTTTTTTCTCTATATTCTATATTTAAATTTAATTTAGTTTAATTCATTTTTAAGACATCTTGACCAGACTCAATACTCGCTAATTTCACTAACGAATTAAATTGAAGATTTTTAACCCCTTGCACTCACGACACATAAATTCGTATTTATAGATGACAATGCTTTTCTTTCAATTTAATTTAATACATTTTTTTCTCTATATTTAAATTTAATTTAGTTTAATTCATTTTTAAGATATCTTGACCAGACTCGATACTCGCTAACGAATTAAATTTAAGATTTTTAACCCCTTGCACTCACGACACATAAATTCGTATTTATAGATGACAATGCTTTTCTTTCAATTTAATTTAATACATTTTTTTCTATATTTAAATTTAATTTAGTTTAATTCATTTTTAAAATATCTTGACCAGACTCGATACTCGCTAACGAATTAAATTGAAGATTTTTAACCCCTTGCATTGACGACACATAAATTCGTAATTATCGATGACAATGTTTTTCTTTCAATTTAATTTAATACATTTTTTTCTCTATATTTCTATATTTAAATTTAATTTAGTTTAATTCATTTTTAAAACATTCCGACCAGACTCAATACTTGCTAACGAATTAAATTGAAGATTTTTAACCCCTTGCACTCGCAACACATAAATTCGAAGTCATCAATGAGAATGATTTTTAAAAAATTAAATTCAATAGTTTTCCGTATTTAATTGTAATTTTGTTTAATTTAATTAATTAGTAAAATAAATGAAGTATTTTTCTATTTTTAATGATATTCATCAATTATAATGATTTTTTTTTCTACTTTTGATTTGAATTTAGTTAATTAATTATAATAAATTAAAATTTAAATAACGTAATACATATTTATTTATTCATGTATATTTATTAAATAATTTTTAGTTAATCAAGTACATTAATGTAATAAATTGAATTAATTCATTAACATTAAAGTAAGAAAACAAATAAAAATAAACAGAAACGCGTAATTCAAAAAATTAAAAAAAATATTCAAGACTCAATACAGTTATCCATCAATAAGAAATCGATGAAAGGTGGAATAAAAAATTTCTACTTTAGAAATTTGACATTTTCACCGTTCAAGTCTGAAAATTCAACGATTTTCGCTTTTTTGCTCCAATTTGAGTAAACTCACTCACTAATTGTCCTCAAGACAAAATACTCATAAATGATTATTAAAGAATATAGACTAAAAATTCATAAAAAATTTTTGGCAAAACGTTTATTTAAAAAAATTAAAGACTAACATCAAGAAATTAATAAATAATTAGTAAGCAAGTAAATAATACTTCCAACTGGATCCTTGCTAATTTTCATCAATATTCACTGTCTACCTTATGAGTTAAAAATGGAAAATTTCCTATTTTCCCATTTTCATTTATTATAAAAAAAAAATAATAATCACATTTAACTTTTCAATAATAATAATGTTCATTGAACATCATTTATAAAATATATAATAGTTCAAATTCAATATTTGATCGAAACTGTTGATAATTAATTTCGTTTCTAATAATTAAAATCAGGTCGTTTTCCCAGCCACAAGTTTTCGTACAATACGTTATTAAAATGCATTTTTCTGTAAAAATAAGTAAAATCCAAGAAAAGATAAAAGATAAAATAAATAAGATAAAATACGCAATGCAGAGTAAAAATTCAATTTCATTTTCGAGAAAATCACCGAAAATTCGAAATTCGTCAAAAAATTATTAAAATTAAGGATAAAAGGAGGAAGGAATAAAAAAAAATTTACCTTTTTTTTTATTCCCAGGCCTTATTCTCGACCTTCGAAATTCTTTGGCGGCGACGTCGGTTAGTTCTCGAGAAAGGAGACGAACTGGGTGAGCTTGTAGAGCTGGTCCTCGGTCAGAGTCGCGCTCGTCGCGTTTCCCTGCTCCTTGTCCAGCTTTTTCGGTTTTACGCTCGTGTCTTCGAGGCCCCAGGATCGCTCGACGATCACTCGGCGCACCTCCTCCGGGGACAGGCCCGTCATCGAGCACACCGCGCTCAATTCTACCGACGAATACGCCTCGGAAATCAACGTCAACGCTCGTTCTCGAACACTTTCTGAAAAACAAAAAAAAAATAATACATGAAACTAATTTTAAAAAGTCGATTATTTTCTTTGAGACATATTTATTCATTATTTAATGAAAAATATGAATCATTTCATTAAATAATGAATATTTTTTATTATTTTTTTATTATTTCATTAAAAAATGAATATTTTTTATTATTTAATGAAAAATATGAATCATTTCATTAAATAATGAATATTTTTTATTATTTAATGAAAAATATGAACAGACTTTCTTCAATTTTATATAAAAACGTGTGTAAAAGTTCTTGAAACTTTAACACTCAGTAATCAGGATAAAAATAATTAAAAATCGTTACTTTTACAAATCTTTTGTAAAAATCAATTAGAACAATGAATAATTTGTTGCGATTGAAGGTTAATATCTGGATTCTGTACTTGTACGTAATTATGATTCGATTAATGCTTTCTCAAGGGCTCTTTTTACAAACCTTTGAGCGCGTTCATTATATTTCCAACGTCCTCGCTCCAGTCGACGTTGAGAGCGGCGTGAACTCCCGGCCAGTCGCGCAGCCACATTTTTTGTCCGACTTGCCAGATTCTCGACAACTCCTGGCAACTGGTCTTGACGCTGGCAGGGATTCTCTTCCACAGGAATTTGGCGTTGCACCTGCGAGGAGCGAAATGAAAATTTTGTCGATGAGTCTGGGAGTGGCAAGGAAGAGGCATCGGCGTTAAAATTTTTTTTGAATTTACTCACAGGTCGTTCTGGTACAAGTAAAGGGCCAAAAGTTGAGTATAAGTTTGGACAGAGGGATTGCCATCGGCAGCCTGAAACAAAAATGAAAAAAAAGTGAGGTTATGCAGTTTAACATTGAATGCTGTTGTTTTTTGGGATCGAAAAAAAATTTCTAACCTCCAATTCGGCTTTTTCGAGCTCCCCGAGCAATTTTTCAACCTCGTTCAGGACCATCGTCACAATATTGACTCGATTACCGGCAAACTTTTACTCAAAGCAAATAAAAACAACAAGAGAAAAAAGAACAATGGCGTTCTCGGGGAAAACGTCAGCAGCGCCATCTGTACAGGTAAAACTTAACTTTTGGCGGGAAATTCAAATGATTTCATGATAAATTGTTTCCAATTGATTTAATTTTCGATTAAACTGGTATATAATTGTCATTTGTCAACAATTTAATATTCTTACACGATAAACGAGTCGAAAATCATTCGTCAAACTTTTGCTCAAAGCAAATAAAAACAAGGGAAAAAAGAACAATGGCGTTCTCGAGCGATTCGGAAAACGTTAGTAGCGCCATCTGCGCAGGTAAATTTTCATTTTCGGCGGGAAATTCAAATGACTTCATGAAAAAATTGTTTCCAATTGATTTAATTTTCGATTAAACTGGTATATAATTGTAATTTCTCAATAATTTAATACAGGATCAACACTCGTACGATTCTTACACGATAAACGATTCGAGAATTATTCGTAAATTCGTAAACCGTTCGCTCTCGAGTTTTACTTTTTTTTTCTCTTCTTTCGTTTTTGTTCGCGCTGTCGCTCGCGAGCGTTTTAATACTGACCGAAAAAACGTTTTTCGCTCGAATTCGAGAGCGATCGGTGAACAGGTCGATGGGACGGGGAATATCGATCGTAAATGCAGCTTCATAATGAAAACGTCCGAGAATAAGCGATTCAGGCTCGTTCTTTGCGAATTTTTCGATTACTGCATGTGCTGGCGTCTGCGAGCGGCTCGCTGCTTGTCGAAACGAAGCTCCATTTCCTCGAGGACCCTCGGAGTGTAGCGCACGACTAGTTTTACCGAATTTTGGGCCTGCTTCAGCAATTCTACCGCTTTCTCGTGATTCTCACCCTCGACGCACTAAAACAATCGCAGATTTTTATCAACTCCTATTTCACTTTAATTTCATGATAAATTTTACATTTCGATTGGAGAATAATTTTTTATGATCTAAATCGAGTGCAAAAATCGAATATAAAATTCTAAATAAACGATAAAACTGTAGAATTGGCTCAAGCGAACAATAATTTTGAAATTACCACTCCGTTGACCGACAACAGTTGGTCCCCACGTTTCAGGCCACCGTGCCTGTCCGCAACCCCTCCGGGGATGATTCTGGATATGTAGATCGGCGAATTCTGCTCTTTGCCACCCATCACATTGAATCCAAGACCCTCCTCCGTCTTTGGAAGCTCCACTACTCGAGGATGAGCATGGCCTTCGCTCGCTGCGAAAGCCGCTACTGTTGCTTTAGCCGTCGCTGAAGCTCTTACATCTTGGGAACCCTTTTTTATTCATTGAACATCGAAAGTTTATAACTTTGCACAACTTTTATTGTAAATCATTATTGTGTGAGAAACGAAAGAATGAAAATTTCAAACCTGAATGTCGACCGTCTCGTAAACATGCTCGTAAACTTCGCGAACGGCGTTGAGAAAATCGCTCTGCAGAACTTTTTGAAGCGTCGCTAGTTTGGTACTAGGAATTTCTCCGCCTGGAATTCGGCTTGTCGTGAGAAAAATTAATTTTTCCAAGAGTATCGATCTCTCGCTCGACTCTTACCTTTTTGAAGTTTGTCCAGCAGCTCTATCGAACGCTTGACATCTGAAAATGAATAAAATTGACATCAAATGCCAAAATTTTACCCAAACCATGCCAATTTACTTAAAAAGTACTTGAAACTATAATTTAGTTAATTAATTATTGTAACTGATATACAAGTAAAATTAACTAGATCAATAAAAATTATAGAATAAAGAAATAAAATGAAAAATAAAAAAAGTTGAAAATAAATCAAATTAAATCGATTGTCTGTTATTAACGTTGTTATTATTACTATTGCTACTTAAAAATAATGAAAATGGCAATCTATTAAAAAAGTACTTTAACTGACACAATTAAAATTAATTAGATTAATTAAAATTAAAAAATAAAATGAAAAAAAATAAAAAAAATAGAAAAATAAATTGAATTAAATCGATCGTATATTATGAACGTTGTTATCGTTATTACTATTATTTAATAATAATGAAAATGCCAATTTATTAAAAAAGTACTTTAACTGACACAATTAAAATTAACCACAGATTAATTAAAATTAAAAAATAAGGAAATAATATGAAAAATGAAGAAAAATAAAAAATTAATTGTATTAAATCAATCGAATATTATTAACGTCGTTATCGTTATCGTTATTACTTAAAAATAATTAAAATACATTTTTTTCTTAATTTTTATTTACCTTTGGCTAGATTTAGTGGCTCGCCGACGGTCGCCATAGTTCTGGATCAATATCGAGACGCGAATGAGAAAAAAATCGTGATTCTTCCACGGCCTCTTGTAAATTTTGGCCCCGATGCGAAAATCGCACTTCCGGCCCGAAAATTAGCGAATTTTGCAAAAATCGCTCGTCGTTGCTCGCACGAGCTCCTGACAATCCCGAAAAAAAACAATTGACAAACGACGTTGCTGTCGAAAATTCTCTCCCGAGTATGCAAAAAAACATCCTCAGTCACGTCCTCTGCGATTGATAAAAATTTTGCAGAATTTTCTACCTTACCGACAAAAATGATCGATAACTTACCATCCGAGCAGATCATTCGTGATTGGAATTTCTATCTTACCGACACACTTCAATCGTGAATAATCAAATCAAATTTTAATTTTTTTCTTTATTATTTCGTTTCGCGATTCACAAGGATACGATTTATTGTTCGTTAATTTCTCGAACGACGAAAAAACTTTATTGGCATTGAGAATTTTTTCTTGGAGTCGGCTTGAAAAAATCAATACATTTTCGCTACGCGGACGTGGCATAACCGATCGGTATATTTACGCCGTTTGTCGCAGCAGACCAAAGATTTTTCTCGAGCAATGCTGATCGAGCTCCGTTACCTAATTTAATTATTCGTTTAGTTTTTTTTTCATTATTTTTTGTATTTTCTTTTTGTTTTTTTTGAAAATGGAGAAATTATTTAAACAGTCCGCCCTGCTCGTATTAACGGAAAAATGCCTGGAGGAGTATTTCGTCGAGTACAATCTTCTGAACGGTAAAAAAATCATTAAAATTGATAAAAAAATGCATATTTTGCACTTACGTACGGCCAGATCTGCATTTTATTGCGTTTTCGACGAAAAATCGAGTGATTTAGCTCGCTCGACTTTTGGCGGGAAATTCAAATATCGAAAACAATTTTGCAATGAATTTTAATCGTTTTTCGATTGTTCCCGGATTTCCCTGTGGGCAAATAGAAGACTGTTGCTATATTTTGACGGAAAGCGTCAATTTGTTAACGACTCGTTGATAATAAAGTAATAAATTTTCAAATGCTTGAAATTTCGTCGTTCCGCAACTGGAAAATGGATTCGCTGAAAAAATCCTTTGCCTCCGAAGTATTTTGTTCCTGCAAGAGTAACAATGTTCATCATGTTCCAGTCGATTGCTTCAAGGCGACGCTGAGCAAGGTCCTCGGCCTGGGAATAATCGTTGGCTCGTTCCTCGGTCAGTAAATCTTGCTTCGAACGAAGATCAAACGATTTCTGATAAATTGGTCGTAATCTTACTGACTCTCGCATTATTAACTTTCAGTGAAAGTTCCACAGATCGTAAACCTCTACAAAAACAAGAGCAGCGAAGGAATTAATCCGCTCAGCGTCCTTCTCGATCTTTTTGCCATCACGTCGATGGTCTCCTACAGCTTCGTCAATGGTTTTCCGTTCAGGTGACTCATCTTTTCTGATTATTCATAACTTGTATTCTTATTTGTCAAATTTTTAGTAAAAACAAATTTTCCGTCCACGTTTCCCTCATACAAAATTAACAAATTAATGAAATTGATCGTTCTTTTGCCCAGTGCCTGGGGGGATGGAGTCTTCCTGGGAATTCAGACTCTTATCATCGTATTTCTGGTCTTTCACTACAAGGCCCAGACCGGAAAAGCCACTGCTTTCCTTGCAGCGTACATTTCGATAATTATCTCCATTCTCGTTGGTCTCGTGCCTAAAAATTTCCTCTGGGCCTGTCAAACTTGCAACATTCCCATCATTTTGACGTCCAGGGTAAGCCATTTGTTAATTTGAATCGCATTACTGAATGATTTTTACAAATTGCCATAAAACATTATTAGATTAGATAAAAGTAAAATTAGATTTATTTAAAAATAAAGTAATTTTCTTTCTGTTTCTACAAAATCAGCAATATGTGTTAATAATGAACTTTCTATCTTATTTTAAATACAAGATTTTATTAATTATACGTTTTTATTTTATTTTAGACATAACATTATATTATTAAATATACATTGCTTTGAATTTTCAATAATTTTTTTAATTTTGAAGTATAAATGATACATTTATCATTAATTTTTTTTTTGTTCATATGATTATTTTTTTCTTACAGTTCGCGCAAGCACGAACGAATTATATGAACGGAAGTACAGGACAATTGTCGGCCGTGACGATGTTCATGCTGTTTTTCGGCTCGCTGGCACGAATATTCACCTCGATCCAGGAAACTGGGGACACGTCGATGATCGCGATGTACGTCTGCTCGACGACCGCGAACGGTGTGATCGTCGCCCAACTGTTGTACTACTGGAACGCAACCGGAAAGAAGAAGGAGGCGATCGAGAAAAAGTCGCAATAAGAAAAAAACTGAGGCTCGAGAGAAAAAAAAAACAAAAAAAAAATTTGTGAAAAGTAGTTCGCGACGAAAAAAAGTCCAAAAAATGCATCATTTTGAATTTTATGCCCAAAAGACACGCTACGTATATCAAGTTTTACTTTTACACGAACTCAATCGACGAAAGAACGAAGAGGGAACAAAAAAAATCGAAATAATGCATTTTATGGATTTTTAGAGAGGAAAAACAAAAAAATTTGTGAAAGGTAGTTCGCGACGAATTAATGTCCAAAAAATGCGTCATTTTGAATTTTATGTCTAAAAGATACGCTACGTACATCAAGTTTTACTTTTACACGAACTTAATTGATGGAAGGACGAAGAGAGAAAAAAATAGAATTAATGCATTTTATGGATTTTTAGAGAGAGAGAGAAAACAAAAAAATTTTTTAAAAGTAGTTCGCGTCGAAAAAAGGTCCAAAAAATGAGTCATTTTGAATTTTATGCTTAAAAGACACGCTACGTATATCAAGTTTTACTTTTACACGAACGTAATCGACGAAAGAACGAAGAGAGAACAAAAAAAATCGAAATAATGCATTTTATGGACTTTTAGGGATCTCATCGATATACGAAGCTGAAAAACTTCTTGGTACATCTCTTTTATTTTATGAAACGTAAATTTTTAATTCTTTGTTACGAGACTTTGGTGAGGGGGGAAAAATCTCGTCCGATCTTCCACCACTTGTTGAGATGAACTTTTAAGAAGCAAAACTAATGTTTTTCTTATAAAAAATAAAACTAAAAATGTTTTATTTCTATCACGATTTTTCATTATTTTCGAGCCAATGCAGAGTCATTTCGAACAGATCCATCAATTCATTCCCTGTCATCAATATTTGTTGAATTTTTAATTCGTCATTCAGTGCAATTCTTAATATCACTTCTGACAAAGAAAAAACATATTTTCAATAGACGCATTGTATCGTTTCCTGTAATTTTTTTCTTGCATGATAAATTCGTGACGCAGCAGAATTTATAATTTCGTATTTTAATTTAAAAAAAATGAATGTCGATAAGAATTTTTTTAAATTCGCGACTTACGTTGTTACCGGCGGAGCTCATAAATGGATAAATTTTCCAGGTTTGATTCAATTACGATAGATGTCTCTGTACAAACTGCGCATGCGTTGAATTGAGGTCCTGCATTTATCTCATATTGTTTTATCAAAAAATGTTTGATTTTTATCACAATTTTCATTATTTTCGAGCCAATTCAGAGTCATTTGAAACAGATTCATCATCAATGATTTTAAATTTGCGACGCAGCAAAATTTTTAATTTCGCATTTTGATAAAAAAATGAATGTCGATAAGAAAATAGAGCGTGTATTATGCGGAGCGCCCTATAAAGCTAATTTCGTCAAGAGAAAGGTAAGACATTGAAAATTGAAATTTTCATGGGTCCACGAGACCCA
>JAPYYW010004280.1:0-11871 GCA_030522545.1 Cremastinae sp. A BG-2022a
TAAGATTTTGAAAATAATTGCATTTTTTTCAATTTCATTTATCTTTGAGGATATTTAAAAAAAATTATTCTTTTCAGATATTCAAAATTTTGTTCTCGTGATTGCAAAAAAAATCGCTGCGACTCCCTTTCCTGCTTTTATCATCTGATATTATTTATGTACTCTTAGCTCTATTTTTTCTAATTTTACGAGAACCCGGAAGTATCAAAAATTAAACATAAATTCATTCATATAAGATTTTGAAAAAAAAAATGCATTTTTTCGATTCCACGTAATTTTTGAAGATGTGACAATTTTCCTATATCCAAAATTTTGAAAATTTTCAATCGTTTTTCATGTCGTACCAAAAAAAAAACTAAATATTGAAAAAAGAGGGAGCCTCGAGCGAGCTTTTCTCTTGGACTTTTTTTCCTCCAATTTTTCGTTCTCGAAGTTGCCTCGGCGAGGATAGCACGGATAACAATTGAGTCGGTCTCGTCTCCGTTCCCGTTTCTCCTAGAATTCTTTTTTCATAGGGGCCGCATCGAAAACTTTGTAGTAAAAGTCTTCGAATTCGAAACGATCCCAAACAGGGAGGAGGCGCGTGCGTGTGTGTTCCGCGTGCGTGAGCGAGCCTTTTTCTCTTGAACTCGAGGACTGAGCGACGTCTCGGCCGAAAAAGAATAAGGGAGCGAGAGATGCGTACCGTTTCCTCCGGGATGAAGGGCAAAGGGCGAAGGGCGAAGGAAAGAGCGAGCAAGAGGGAGAATTTGGCATCAAACGAACCGATTGCAGAAAACCTGGAGGGAAGAGGAAAAACGAGGCTGGAAACGAAAGATGCACGTCTCCATTTCTCAATCCTTCTTTCTCTCCGACTCTATATGTCTTTCGTCTTTTTCAACATTTTTTTTTCGTCTCTCTCTCTTCGTTCTCTCGCGAATCCTTGTCTGTTCTCGTCGTCGTCGTCATCTTTCTCTCTCTCTTTCTCTCTTTCGCGTCGGTGTCGCTCACTCGAGTCCTGCCAAGGATCCACGACGAGGACGATAACGAGAGGAAAAGAGAGAGAGGGCGAGCGTAAGGGCGAGAGGACACAAGGTTAGAGTGGAAGGACGCTTTTCGTAAAAGAAAAAGTATGAGGACGGAAGACGAGGAAAACGCGCAAAGGACACTTGCCCCTGGCATCGCTCTTCTCTCTCTCTCTTTTTTTCTTTTTCGCCTGGCTCGTCCTACGCAAAGTTCAATCTCCTTCGAGCCATACCAACCCGGATTTCCGGCATGGATCGGCAAGAAAACGGATAGTAAAACGAGCTTCTCGAGGACTCGCGCAGTTCTTAGATGTCCCTTATCCCTATCTCATCTCCCTCGTTCGTTTCTTATTTTTTGAATTTTTTTTTTTTTTGAATTCTATTTTTTGTATCTTTTTCAAAATCGAAGATCTCGTTCCAATCGATTTGGCCTTCCTGACGTGACTCCGGTACTTTGAAACTTTTCGTGAAAACTGTCCCGAGTTTTTCACGTTTTATTCTCGCGACCATCAACAATCATCGTTGACGATTTTTTTTGCTTCTCAGTTCTGTCCTTGGCAAGTCGACGAAGAAACAATCGCAGAAAAAAATCGAAGATAAGTGTACAATCTGAAGGGAAGGTATAAAAATTTTTTTTCAAAAATAAAAAAAAGACGACAAGTAATGATAGTGTGTGTTCTTGTTCGGAGCAAAAATTTTGGTCACCGAAATTGAGTTTTTTCTAAGCCTATATTAAAAAAGACATGAGTCTCTAATCGATTCATTGGGATAGAGCGCATTATGCGAAGTTATATGAAATATGCGCCTAGATGAACAGCAAAATCCAGTTCAAAAATGTCAAAAAGGAAAGAGCGGCCGTTGTTGTTTCTAAAATTGAAAAAAAAATTCTAAAAATTTTGCGAATTTTTGAAGAGGTATGCCTTTCGATTTTTTCAAAAATCTTCAAGACACGTGATAGCTTTTAAGGTAATTGATATATTAACTTGGCTAATCTCTACTCAAAAAAAAAATCAACGTGCTGCCTTGGAAATAATTACCTTGATGTTATACGTTTATATCGACATACAAAAATTTTCGGAAATTACTCATTATTATAAACTCGATTTCATCGAGCACAAAAAAAGATATCGTCGTTTGAAATTTTATGATCTTCCTATTTTCGATTCTCAAAAAATCAGGCTGAAGGATCTCAAACACGCCAAATTTCCTTAGCTCACTTTTATTACAACTTATACGTGTAATAATGTGAGAAAAATTTTGCAACTCGATTTTCTACTATTTATATAAAAAATACGTGGAAAAATATACCTGAATAGTTCGGTGATTGTAAACATAAAGAAAAGGGAAAGTTCGTCGAGCATAACAAGGAAAAAAACTGTTTATTTTTCGAGAATAGCTCGACGATTCGACGATGTCGAGTCAAAAACCAAACACAGTCTTAATTGTTCGGTTTTTACATTAATTTGGAATCATTAGCCGGCGGTATAAAGTATCGGGTCTTGCAAGGTAGTGGTTACCAAAAAACATTTCCTAGAAATTTGACAAGTTCAATTGAGTATCAGCTTAAACTGAGTGTCATTTGGATTTCATGGATCACATTATGCGAAGTTATATAAAGTAAGCATCAACAATAATAATAAATTGTATTATTATTGTTAAATAATATTGTTAAATAATAAAATATTGTATTATTTATTGTATTACATATATTATATATTATATATATATTATATATAATAATATACAATATAATATTGTATATTATTATATATAATATACAATATTATATATTGTATAATATAAATAATAATATTGTTAAAAAATAAAATATTGTTAAATAATATTGTTAAATAATAAAAACAATAAAAATAAATAATAATAAATAAAAAAACAATAAATAATAAATTCAAAAAATATTAAATAAGAAAAAACAGTCGCGTTGTTGCTAGTATAAATAAAAATAAGTACTTTAATAAAATATTTTTGTATTTATATATATCTTTTTCAAAATTGAAGGTCTCGTTCCAATTGATTTGGCCTTCCTGACGTGACTTCGGTACTTTGAAACTTTCCGCGAAAACTGTCCCGAGTTTTTTCACGTTTTATTCTCGACCATCAACAATCATCGTTGACGATTTTGCTTCTCAGTTCTGTCCTTGGCAAGTCGACGGAGAAACAATCGCAGAGAAAAATCGTGGATAAGTGTACACTCTGAAGGGAATATAAGAGCAGAGGAGAAATCTTGTTGAAAGGTCTGCATCGGAGACAGGCTTCCCCTATACTCTCATCCCTTATATATCTATCTCCATTTTCTTTGCTCTCGATTCATCCATCTTGAAGAACAGAGTAAGCGAAGGGGTCTCTTGCACCTTTCTCGCACGAACATTCTAACATACGCCAATGTTTTTTTTCCCTCCTTTCATTCCTCTTTCCCTCCGCTGCTCCCATATCTTCTCGCTTGTATACTTTTCATTCGACGTCTCTTTGCGACCCGGCCTCGAATAACGCTCGCAGAATTTTCCCTGCACGTGAAACTTTTCGCGAGAAATAAAAGCTTGTTTCTTCTCATTACTTTGTCAATTTCAATACACGTTTTTTTATCTTTTTTTTTTAATATTCGCTGCTGAAATATTTATTTGTTCGCGTCGTTGGATTGTACATTTTTTCAATAATATTTTTTTCCACCCTCCATCGTCCCGAAATTTCCGCGAGTTTTCGGAAAAAGTAAAAAATCACTCTTTTTACGTCTCGGTGGACGAATTTCAATTTCTTTCTCGCCCCATTGTTCTTCCTTTCGCTCTCATCGGCTGCCATTTCATTCCTTCTTCCTTATCATTTCTCTCGTCTCTCCCCCTTTTTCCCAGAAACGTACGTAGTCGCGCATCGCTATCGCGAAAATTGTGATGAGAGACGAACGATTTTTTTTTCTCATTTTTTTTGTCCATTCGTCGTTTGCGTGGGAAGGAGAGCGAAAGATAAAAAACACGGGGAGCGAGAGGAAGTCGAGCAAGATAATGTTGATCGATCTCTTCGTTTTTCTTTTTTTTTTTTCATTTCAGTGAGTGCCAAGCTCGTACGCAACAATTTTAATCGAAATTCTTGCCAAGACTGCCCACTATTTTTACAGAACTGTTTTCACTACGCACATGGCGCAGAAGCCGAAAAGATAATCATATATATTTTATTCAATGATGGTTCAATTAATTCTAACCAGGGATTAACAGGGCTCGATACTTTTTCTGAAAAATGAAAATTTTTCAATAGATAATTTTTATTGCTCCATTGACGTAATTTTAGCATCACTCTTTAAAAATGTTCATTTCTCAGAAAAACTTATCGAGCTCTGCCCATATCTGGAAATTCCAACACTTCTCTCAAACAAACATTAATGTATTTTTTGCCTTCCATACAATTCGTCGTATTCTTAGATTCCATAGAATATAATTAGACAAATGTAGATGATGGGAATGAAATGTAAAAGTTTACAATACTGCATATAGTGTGTTGTTGAAATACAGTGGAAGCTATCAAAGAAAAAAGGTATTTTACGAAATTACCTGGCATTGTGAGTGGAAAATATTTTTTTCGGATTATACAAACGTCCCGTACAGTATACTTTTGACCAAACAGTTTTCTGCAAACGTTTACCCAGAACTGCTTCTCAGACCATTATTTTCCACGTGTATACATTTATCAATACATAAATAATAAATTAAATAAATAATAAATAATACGTAATAAATAAGTTTTCCTAGCTTCAATAAGCTTTGAATTATTATTTGTAGTCCTGTATTGAAAAAGACATGAGGCCTCCAATCGATTAATTGGAATAGAGCCCATCATGCGATGTTGTATAAAGTATTTACGCCTATAGAAGAACAGCAAAATAACAATTCAAACATTTCAAGAAGGAGAAAGCGGCCGTGTTTTTGCTTGTGCATAAAAAATTGAAAAAAAAATTCTAAAATTTTTGCGAATTTTGAGTATTTAACGAACGAGTCTCGGTCGTGGACAAATATACCTGAATAATTCAGGAATCGTAAACAGAAAAAAAAAGGAAAAAGTTCGTCGAGCAGACCGAGGAAAAAAAATTACAAATTTTCGAGAATATTTACCTCGATTATATGGTATTATTATGGATTATATGGCTGAGGGAAAAACCCAACACGGTCGTGATATTATTCGAATTTTCGATGCAATTTGGAATCAGTCGGCCGGTATAACGTGTCGGGATAAGACGCGTCGGGTCTTGCAAGGTAGTTTGTCACCGAAAAACATTTCGTAAAAATAATTCGACAAGTTCAATTGCGTGTCAGTTCCAGTGTAATTTCCAAGCATACGAAAAGTGAATAGTGTTTAGTGTTTCAAATTTATAATATTGTTTCAAAATATTTTTAAAAAATGTCTCGATCCCGTGATTTTATTCTACACAGTATTATTTTGGTTATTTTCAACCTGTGCAATCTTTTAAATTCGAATGAATAGTTTTTTAATAGCAGTTTTAATTATACATTTTTCATCAAAAATTATTACTCCTATATATTTTCATTTACTCGTATATATTCGATGGTTCGCGTTTTTTAATTTGATTTTTAAAAAATACAAAAAATATTGAGTTTTTTATGGTGCGGTGGTGAAGTGAAGTGAAGTGAAGTGCAAGGCCCACGAAACATATTGAGCAGAAAATTAGGAGATTCCCATCGTCTCTATGAATCGTCATTAAAGCTGATTTCGTCAAGAGAAAGGTAAGACATCACTATAATTGAAAATTTCATGGGTCTACGAGACCCAGGTGACTCGCTAAATTTCTTGAAATTTTTTTTCGATTTTAAGAACCTATTCGATCGGAAATTTCCCGTAGATAACGAAAATGTTAATTATTCGGAGCGAAATCCATAAGAATTCATATTGAATGAGCCAAATAATTAACTTTTGGATCAGTTTTTTCAATTTTTCAATATTATCATTTTTTGATTGCGCACCCTATATAAATAACATTTTTGTTATCTGCAGGAAATTTTGCTATCAAATATTCTATTTTTAAAAAAACATGAAGCTTATAATCAATTATTCCGAATAGAGCGTATTATGCGAGATTGTATGAAATATGCGCCTAGAAGAAGAATCGCAAAATATTAATTCAAACATGTCGAAAAGGAAAAAGCGGTCGCGTTGCTGCTCGTAATAATAAAAAAAAATTAAAACTTATTGTTATTATTATTATTAATATCAGTGATAATAAAAAATAATAAATAACTATTATTCTTATGATGAATAAGAAAAAATATATTATAAACAATAATACAAATATTTATTATAACAATATAACAATAGTAACAAAGAATATTAAATTTCCAACAAACAAAGCACAGAAAATTTTCATAACTAATACTATAAAACAGTTACGAAAATATTCTTTTGCTGTGTACATTGGAATCTAAATGATTCATTATAATAAATTTATATCTCTTACAATAATTTTTTCATTATCCATTACAATGAAAAATAATAAATTATTTATAATTATTCATTACAATGAATAATATTCATTAATAATAATTATTCATTACAATGAATAATTATAAATTATTTATAATAAACAAATAACAATAAAAAGTTGAACAAACAAATGCAAAACTGGCTAAAAATGGAAAGATCTCGAGCGAGTGTAAACAATAAAGATCGTGCGAAAGAAAACGTTTGATCGGATGAGAAAGAGGCGAAAGCGAAGGAGAGGAGATGACGAGAGGAGAAGCAGAAGTCAGAATTCGCGTATTCGCATCGGGAATCGCATCGGGAGAGCGGAGGGGGGGGAGGGGGGGAGTTCGGCGGAGAATAAGCATCAGGAGAGGGATGTGGAAGGGGTCGGGGGAGGGGGGAGAAAGGGAAAGGAGGGGACGGGGACGAAGCCAACGGTTCTCCGGCACTCGCGTTGTTGGGATTCGAGAGTAGGGACGGTGAGCGCCGATTTGGGGGATGAAGCACACGCGAGGGTCCGGGGCGAGGGACGCGCTCTCGGACAGCGAGCCAGCGAGTGAGCAAGAGAGAGAGAGAGAGTGTGATGGAACAAAGGGGTGATGGCCGGGGATGGCCGCGAGGGGGTGCGGATGAACAGCCGAGGGGTGGTTAGCGCGGTTTCGACGTCGTCGTCGAAGCCGTCGCGGACGACGACGTCGACGACGACGAGGGTGGCAGAGCCCGATGCAGGCAGTCGCGAGAGCGCAGGGTCGTCGTCTCTCGATTCGCGCATGCGTATCCCCAATGACGAATCCGCCGCTCCGTAACCTCGGGTCGAACTAGGAGACGATTTCAGTCCACTGCCTGATCTCGCGACGCGAACCGCCGCGCTTTTGTCCCGTCGCTTCGCGCTCGGTGAGGAAAAAAAAAGGGGGGAGAAAAGGGGGTTAAGAAATTTTTCGAGCCGGGATAAAAGTCGAAGGTTCGCACCGACGAAACTGAATCCCCAGTTTCGCGATAAGAATAAGTTTTAAGAGGGAGTCGGCGGTACTCGGAGCGACGATTTTCAAAACGGCCGGGTGTTTACCTCGCTTGGAAAAATAACGAAGAGGAGGAGGAGGGGTTGGGGGTGGGGGTGGACGGGTACGAGCTCGGCTATGAACTCTAGACTTGTGTCACGGGCGGGAGAGCACGCAGGATGTGATCGGGAGAGAGGTGAATAAACGAGAGACTCGAACGGGTTCATTCTCCTTTTTCTTTTTTTCTTTAATTATTTTGTATTTAACTCATTTTTTAAATTTAATTCGAGTTTAAACATTCGATTTAACCGTCGGGCGTCCTTATCTCTCGTTGTGGATTCATTTTCATCCCTCGTCGTCTCGGGGTGACTGGCAGGGGAATTTTTGCGAAATCTTTCGACAAAGTACACGCGATCGATCATCGGGACGAGTTCCGTCATAATTCGACTGTAATCAGACTCCCGGAGGGTCGTCGGAGTGTGTCACGAGCGAAACGTTCAATCAGTGTCAAAATCGTACTCGCCGCTGGCCCGAAAATTCACGCGAAAATTGCGGAGTGTATTGTTCGAACGTTGCGACTGTTGAAAGGATTTTCTCGTTTTTATTATTCCCGACGATCGAATAATCGTTTTATCGGAAGTGCAGCCAAGTTATCGTCATTGGGACAATGAGTCGTGAATAACCGGATTAAATAATAATCGTTGATGCGGTTGAAAATTTTGAAAGATTCTCTGATTACAAAGAACCAGTGATTCGGATCGTTTCTCTCGAGAATGGTCATTATCGTGATTTAAATGAGTGTACGATATTAACAGTGTTCCCAGCTGCAATGATAAAAATAAATTTCGACACGATACCGATAGAGGATCAATGTATCAGCCAGGTGAGTTTTTTGTTTTTTTTTTATTTATTTTTTTTTAATTATGTTTTAAATATATAAGCACACTTTAAGAAAATTAAAAAAAAAAATTTTGTTTCGATTTTTTTTTCTTTTTTATCGCATAAGCGAAATTCTTCTAGATATTTTTTTAACGATTGAGAATTCACGAATCTCGACCCAACCCAGTATCGAGTCACAGCGAAATCCTCGCCGAGCGAGAGTTTCCGACCCTCCGAGGTACTCCCCACCACGCCCACAATATATACGGATTTGAGCTTTTGCTCTGTCAATGCACGAACCCCACTGCGTTTTGCGCCGAGTTTCTTTCTGTCAAGCTCCGAGGAAGCACACACGCGTTTTTTCTCTCCTGCGTTGCTTTTTTTCCCACGAAGAATAACATCGATGCTTTTGTGATTTGCACAATCTTTTTTTTTTTAACTTCCGGAGAGAACTTTTGCTTTTTTCCCATTCCGTTGCTATTATACATTTTCGATTAAATAATGTACATTTTTCGAACTCTTTTTCGAAAATCTTTACAAACTTATCAATATAATTTTATTCTTTATATTTAAAAAAATGAGCAAAGTCTTTTATTTTCTTGGAGTATGATTTTTTCGCTCTAATCCGAAAATAAATGTGAAAAACTGTACGAGCACGGGAAAAAAAATACCAATACCAATTTCGCTGATTAAAAAAAATTAATCGTGCGAATGCTGAAATAAAAATATGGGAGAGAGCAGTTCGAGAATTTTTTTATGACTCGCGAAGAGGGGGAGCAAGGAGAAGGCGGAGAGAGGAAATAGAAGTTTTGGTCGTTGGCTGCGACAGTTTTGTTTCCAGTCATATGTCGAGATGAGGAGAGTGGGAAGGCTGGGAGGAATGGAAAGATATAAAGAAAAAGTGGAAGACGTAGAAACGGTTTGAGGAAAAAGGAAGAAGGGAAAGAGGAAAAAAGAGAGAAAGAGAGAGAGAGAGAGAACGGGCAACGGCAGAGCCTTATCGATTCCCAAGCTCAGATTCTCGAACTCGACAGCAAACTTCCGCCATTCGATGGTCCCTGCTGCTCCCTCTTCTCTCTCTTCCTCTTTCTCTCTTTGTTCACTGTTCTTCGTAATAGCACGGTACGAAAGAGGTGGCGGGATCTTCGAATCTCGAGAGGGTTTGTCGTCTCGAAGGGTCAAGCTGCTCCTCTCGCTCTCGCTCCGACTCTCGGCAGAGACGTCGATAGAACTCGACGCATTTCAATATCGAGTTTCTTCCCAAATAATCGAGAAAAACTTCCCCCAAACGTCATTCCCTACTGCTCCCATAAACAGAATAAATTTATTGTTATTGTTATTCCTTAAAATATCACCGAAGGAAGGAAAATTAGTTTTACACTTTTTCATCTATTCTTTAAATAAATTATTTTAAGATGGGATAGACAGTCTCAGCAAAAAAGTTGAATGGTGTTGAATTCGGAAAAACCCAGACGCTGGCTTATTTTGCTAAAAACTTGCCAGATTTTTAAGTCTTATTGCTAGTTTAACTATCAATTGACAAGTCGATGAGCGTATGTTGAAAATAATTTAAACATTTTTATTGTTTAAATAATTAATACTACATGAATACTACTACGAAAATAAATAGTTAAAAAATTGAGAAAAATCTCATATTTTTGAATTCATTAAATTTCAGAAACTTTGGAGTTTGATACTGGTGATGTAAAACACCCAATTTTGAATGAATTTTTGGACAAATACCACGCTCGTATTTTTCAAGCAAATGAACTAAAATTTGACTATATTATTCAGCGTACACTATACTAGTGTATGGCATTCTTGGAATTTAAAAAAACGAAAAAATACTTTGATTAAAAATTTTTTTATTTCAAGAATGCCATGTACTAGTACAGCGTACACTATATAACATATTCAAATTTCAATTTATTTGGTTGAAAAATACGAGCGTGAAATTTGTCCAAAAATTCACTCAAAATTGAGTGTCTGACATCACCTTAAACCATTCAGTAAAACGATTTCAAACATGGCACGAAAATTTTTTTTAAACGCGCTTAAGAAAAAAAAATACCAAAAATTTATAAAATTCTCATATTTTTAAAAATATCGCGCCACATCCTTAAGTATTTATTTAAAGTAGCATATTAAATATTTTTGGAGAAAATGATTTTTTTTTCATTATTTCACTTTTTAACAAACAAACAAAAAATACAAAATTTTAGCTCACACTTTTATGTGCATTTTTTTATCTGTACGTGGCTGAGAGTTAAAAACTGAGGGCGATTTGTTGGGCGGGTTCGAGAGTCGGCTTGATAAATGATTTCGATGTTGCAGTTTATAGTCTCTGACGCCGGGTGCATCTGTGACACAGCGACGTCATATGTCAGCTCGTTTTGCCTCCGATACTCGCCGTTTTAACATTTTTTTCTCTTTCATATTTTTTTTTGCCAACGAATTGATCGAGCGTCATTCTCGCACGACCTCGAAAATCCAAAGTTACCCGGTGTAACGTAACTGAACGTGTATGCGAGAATATTCGTGCAGGTCTGTGTGAAGTCAACGATGCATCGAGGAATAAGCGAGCAACATTTATCGCGAACTAACCGGACGTGCTGAAATCGAATATCGCGCGAAAGCTTTCGGTATATTTGAAAAAAGGGACAAAAATCGAACAAAGGGTTCCCTGGAAATTCTGTTTCAATAAACTGGGATTTATTTATTCACAAAATAAATTTGATGAGTCTATCAATAATACTTTGAGAGAAAACACAATATAGTGAATTTTGGATATGAATGTTTTTTTTTTGTTCATTTCTGTTCTATTTATCTGGGAAAAAAAAATCATAAGTCAGTCATGGATTGTAAGGAAATACAATAAAGTATAGACGTTAAATTCAACATTTATTTTCGTTAAATTTGAGTTTATTTATCCACGAAATAAATTTAAAATACTACAAATTTCAAGTTAATCAATCGAAAATTGTCTGAGTTATCCTATATTAAAAAAGACATGAGGCCTCTAATCAATTTTTTCGGAAT
Source organism: Cremastinae sp. A BG-2022a (assembly GCA_030522545.1). NCBI lineage: Eukaryota > Metazoa > Arthropoda > Insecta > Hymenoptera > Ichneumonidae > Cremastinae sp. A BG-2022a. Next base: position 11,399 of record JAPYYW010004280.1, read on the forward strand.
AGCGAGCGCATTCACTTTTGACTAATTTGTATTCACTAAAAAAAAAATTCAACGTGCGCTGCTTTGAAAATAATGATCTTTATGTTTGAATCATTAATTTCGTATTGCAAAAATTATCAGAAATTACCTGTTATGAAGTCGATATCACGTCGAGGACACGAAAAGATATCGCTGCTTGAAATTTTAAGATTTTCCGAATTTTGATTCTCGAAAAATCAGGCTGGAGGTCCTCGAACACGCTAAATTTTCTCAGCTCATGTGAAAAAAACTTGCAACACAATTTTCTATTATTTATATCTAATATATCTGGATAAATATATCTGAATAGTTTGGAGATCGTAAACATAAAAAAAAGAGAGAAAATTTGTCGAGCATAACGAGGAAAAAAAATTTTCACGTTTTCGTTAATCCCTCGGTCATTAATTGTTTCCATGGTGATCGGTCGAGGTCGAGTGAAAAACCGAACACGATCT
>JAPYYW010004281.1:0-11863 GCA_030522545.1 Cremastinae sp. A BG-2022a
TTAAGAAACTTCACCGTCTGGAATTCGAGATATTTATTGATGAAAATTGTAGTTTTAACACGCGCTCTTATGGAGAGTGTACAAAAAAATGTGATATTTATCATTAAATATCTCGACTTCTACACGGTGAAACTTCATAAAATTTGGTGTACATATGTAAATGACCTTAAAGAATGTTTATGCAAAATTTTAACGAAATCTGTCGACGCTTATTTTACCGACTAACCACCTTAATAAAAAAAAGAAAGGAATCTCACTTCTCGTTCACCGTGTCTTTCGGGCTCCCAGTGTTCGACTTTGTCTGCTTTTTCGAGATAACAGGCGTTGCTTCCAGTGCCGAGAATAAGGCCGATCGCCGTGTTGTGATCCTGGGTCGCGCCCTGAAGAAGTGTCCCAGTCGTGTCGTTGAGAACCGCGATGACGTTTACTCTCGTGTCACCGCGTCTCTCGAGTGCCTCCCGCAATAATTTCACCGCGTCCTTGTTCACGACGTCCGGGCAATTGAAACTTTTCGTCCACGTGACGAGTATACCCGCATCCAGAGAGTGCTGAATCATCGGGAACGAGAACGTGAATCCTAGTAAAAAACAAATTATTCATTAAAAAATTATTCCAAATAACTATTTATCCAAGTTGCTCTTTCAAATAACATTCTGTAATTTTTTTTTCATTTCGATGAATAAATAATATTTATGAATAATACTTATTACAACTGAATTTGGACGTGAAAAAATGAACATATTCGTAAAAAATTGGAAAATAATCGATTGAAAACTTCAACTCCATGGAAAGAATAAGAATGATATAAAGAACAAAAAATAGAATGTGAAAACGTAGATTGGTAAACGATCAACGTTTAAAGCATTCCATATACATAGGGGTTATCGATTTTTGCTCGATTCAAGATAACAAGAGTGACGATATTGTATACTAGAGCTTCTTTACATAGAGTTCGGCCTGATGTCATTTATAAATGCAAGTATGCACTTGGGCTTTGAATAATGGAAAAAGTGCATACCCACTTTTTCAGAAATCGAGGAAAAACGATGTAGCCCGCATGAATCGAGTGATTAACTTGTATGGAATTGTAGTAAACGTGAATCGAATACAGCGTGCATTAGAAAAAAAAAAGAAAAAAATGATGACATGTCGAAGAAAAATAGTTTCGTTTGGTTTTTTTTTTGTTTTTTTATTTACCCAAAGGAAGCTCGACGTCCTGAAGACCTTCGCTAATGACGAAATTGCTGACGCACTCTGCGAGATATTCAAAAAGAGGTATTCCCGAACCCATTCTCAAATGAGCTCCGATATGACATAACTTGACATCCTCTCTGACGACGACGCCATTCACAAGCTCCAACAGTAAGACACGAAAGTTTGTCCCACCAAGATCGAGGGCCAAAAAAAGACCTTCCTCTTGAAATATAATAATCATGTGAACAATACTAGTTTAAAACAACTTAAAGAGTATTAGCAAAACAATTATCAGTTAGTGATAGTTTAAAAATAATTAAATGATTTTTGCATGTCAATAAAAAATGAATTGGGAGTTGAAATTAATTCGTATCGTTTTTCTTTGATGAAAAAAATATTAATAAAACTCGACGAATTAATTCCAACAATAATCACTAGAAAAACATAGATCGAATGAAATTTATAAAGAAACGAGTAATCGAAAAAATTTCATTAATTTTCTTTAGATGCAAATAAAAATTTTGATCAATGATTGGCTTCGTCAACACAAAACAATCATACGTCTCTCAGGCATTTTTTGTTCTGGTTTTTACACCGTTTTTTTATTGTACTGTTGTTAAATGTATAGCAACGCTTACATTTTACGTATACAAAGACGCAAGTCATTTTTACGTTCGTGTTCGCGATTCGTAAACAAATTACGAGCGGCAAGAATTATTCACGATATATCGCATCGGTTTTCAATAAACGATCACCTCACGGTCTCGAAGAATTTCTAAGTGGTTTCGCTATTTTTATTTATGAGTCATTAAATAAGGAAAAAATTTTCTGATTTTTTTAGTACCGAGCTTTCACTCATAATATTTTTTTTTATTTGAAATGTTAACCTATATCCAAAATTTTATTTTAATTATAATGAATATTAATAAATACGAAAGAAAAATGATTTGACAAGATTAAATTTACAATTATTCCATGAATTGAAAAATCAAGTAATGCCAAAATCATAAATTTTTAGTACCTGTCCCATCAGGCAATTCGGGTATGTACGTATTTTCCATCTGAAGTGACGAAGGTTGCTGATGGATGCCTTTTTCCATTTCCGAGTTAAAAACGTCTTGAATCTTTCTGACCGTTGCTGCCGAAAACCTCATTTCAGCCAATTGATTTTCGATCTAAAAATAAACATTCCAGAATATAGTGTTAGCCTTTAAAAATTTAATTTAAAAAAAGATTTTGAAAATGTATGTGTATATATAATGCTAAAAAAATGAATGTTGCAAGAAGACTTGAAATAACATTTTTTGAAAAGTTGTACGGTGCTAGAGAAATCAAAGGAAAAAACCCATCGAAGAAATTTTTATTCTCCGTGAAATTCATCATGGCTGACAGGTGGACAAACATAGAACTCTTCGATTCAATGATATGAGTACTTCTCGTTAAAATTTGATCTAGATGTCGAAAGTTTACCTTCGAACTGAGCAAATATGGAAAAGTTTTGATTATTAAATCCACGTATACGTATTTACACCATGAATCAACGAGAATATGCAAAAAATTAATTGGATATGATACACTTTGAAAAATGCATGTAACAAATTATCGATACTTAATTATATAATTATAAAAAACGATAGTCGATTATTGTGAAATATAACAAGTGCAAGATAATACATAATATAGAAAAGCGTAATAAATATCAATTTTACAACGGAAAAGTTATTGAGCATTCGATTGAGGGGCATCACGAACGAAAACGGTTCGTGATAACCTTTGAGATCACAAGAAGAAGAGAAAAAAAGAACGACGATCGTCGACTTGACCCGAGATGAAAAAGAAAAAAAAATGATAAGAGGAGAGTTCAGATTACTCAGATTCATACTACCACGATAAAAAGCACGAGTAATCGAGACGTTCCGTTTCAATTGCAATTCAATCGCAAGTTGATGCCCTAATTCTTTTTCATCGTTATTATAAGGTAAATTGGAACGTAAAAACTTTTTATATAAAATGTTCTTTATTTTATTTTCAAAATAACATGAAACGAAAGAATTATTAAAAATAAATGTTGTAAGCTCGATCACCATATGTATGTTACAAAATTCAAAAACATTCGATCGAAATATTTTGATTCGATGAATCTGAGCATTTTTCTGTTCCAACTAACCTTTGAACCAAACTTTATGGTAGGAACACTCAAGCTTAAATTTTTATGTCTCATTTTTTGGCAACTTCATTTCGTTCTTTTATCAAATGAAAGTATATGCTAGAGGTTTTTACACTAAACAAAAAGAAAAATTAGTCGGACGACGCGTTTACAACCCTCGTCTTTGCCACTTCAGATACTTAGAGCTAATTCGCGTAGCCACCGCAGACCGAGCTATTATTAGTCTCGTAATACCGAAGGGCGATCCTCGTAATAAAATGTATGCACATAGTTATGCTGCTGACCCACAATTGTTAAAAGTTTACCACTAACTAATGGTCAGACCTTTTATTATACAATACGATTAGATTCCTATACTTAACTTATTGTCTCTTTCTTTTCTAGCAAGTTTTTTGACCTGTCACTTTGAAAAATCAAAAAAAATTTGTTTTTTTGTATATAAGGACTTTGACACTCGTATCGTCATTTGTTAAGATCCAAAAGATTTTTAAGTTTACCTTTTGTCTTCTGACGTCGTCCGAAATGACGAGAGGTACAACCTGAATCGCCTCATGTAGAACTCTCTCGGATGGCGACATTTTGATGAAATGTTCGTTATCGCTTGTTCCTAAAAATAACAAAATTGAAATTAATTCTAAAATTAATTTTCGTCGCAACAAGATCGATTTGGGGCTTTTTTGTTTTCTTTTGGCGTACGCTCTTATCAGAGATCACGACGCTTTTCTCAGCTGATCGATGTACAAAAGTAGTCGCGGTTATAGAATTTTTCGTGGCGTGACAAACAATGAAGAATCGATCGATTCAAGGGCACGAGCGAGATTTTAATCCAGATTAAAAAGTGTATTCGATCGCACCATATTCTTGTTGACAAGCCTCCAAGATTTTTTCGATTTCGATAAGTAGAGAAATAATGTTCAATTCCAAACATTTTTTCATATATTCGATATTTTATTACTTTTTTCATCTTAATGATGATTACTCTTTACCCGTTATTTATAAATAAAAAGAACAGGAAGATTATTGAACTTCAAAAAACGGAATTTCTTCAAACTAGCTAGAATTATATAGCTAAAATCAGATGAGCTTCTTTTGAATATTTTGTAACAAACTCCGAAAAAAAGTCCACAGTGCTCTCATTCTTTCATAATTTTATTTATTGTCTGTTTTTTTTGTAATTGAACAAATTTATATTTTTTTCACATGAATATAAGTAAATTCAATAATTAGAGATAAAAAATTATGTATTACACGATATTATATACAAATTTCAGATATCGTACAAGGCTCGTGCATAATTATTTTCTCTGATGTTATCGACCGGTAAAAGGATTGATAAGAAATTTTTGTTTACACATCAGGTAGAGTGGTATCGATCCCAATCTCCGAAAAAACGAATTCTTACAGTTTAACACGCAACGATTTCGAAATATTATCTAATTTAAAAAAATACATATGAAAATCTATCACAAATATAAACTTTTTAAATAAATTTTAATAAAAATTAATTTTGCTCGACTGTAACAAAAATTAACTCAAGCTTCTAAAATATCCATCCCAGCTATTTAAAAAATACTGAATTTTACTTTAATTTTGAGAAAACAATAAAAAACATTATTTTCAAGAATCATTTCGCGAAACAAACATTATTTGAATACACTATACCATGAGGAAATAGAGAAAAATATTACGAAGCAAAAAAAACGAAGGTATGCAAGCTGATTGGAAATGGCAAAAAAAAACTGTTTCAGCATAAACACAAGTCTGCATGAATATTCATGAGAAAGAGCAAATCGCCCATTTTCTCACACCTTCGACCACGACTGACATTTTTTTAATTCACAGTGAATTCTTTGGCTGCAATTTTTTCCCACATAGCACATTTTTACGAGTACTTGAATATAATATCAAATTGTTAAAAACGGGCTTTCAATCTTGTAAAGTAAATGAGAAAAAATGTCGAATAATGAAATAATATGGAATAAAAATATTTGAGAAAGCGTAATAAATGGATAACGCGAAAGTGAAATGATTAATCAAATATCGACTGTAAAAATGAAGTGTTTGTTTTTTAAACGAATGCGTGCGTTGAACGAACCGTGAGCCTGCTCCGCGTTCCGAGTCATTCCTTATCTTTTGATATTGCACTTTGCAATATTCGATGGAAAATATAGGTCAGGGTGACACGTGGTCGTAGGCAAAGGGGGCTGGATGACCGCAGGTTAAGATTAACGGCCTTGGCACTTCAGCTCGATTTTCTCTGTCGCATTGCGCGATTGCACCTTTGGATAGACAAAAAATCAGCGAGAAGGAAGATTCGCTTCGAAGCGTGAAGTTTTGCAAAAAATCACTCTCGCCACGTCGCTTTGCGTCTATTTTATTTTTTGGTCAAACATATATTCGATCGATAATCAGCATTTCGTAAGTTCGATTCTCGAAAAGTGAGCGAACGGTGTGCAAATATTCTCATCTCTCGTCGCGTTTTTGGTTTATTCATTTATTTGTTTGTTTGTTTGTTTGTTTGTTTTTTCGTCGCGAGAAGTCTTCGCGCCGGTATTATCCGGATGTGTACTGACGAAAGATTGAACCCTGTATTGTAGACAGTCCCGAGGGATGCAATGATTATCGGGCAGCGCCTCGGCTAGACGGCACTCGGCTCGCATGCGCCGAATTTCTCGGCTCCAATTGCCATCAGCCGCGCAGTCCAGCAGTCGATACTAGAATTTTCTAGGAACGGACTCTCGTGTGGAGAAACTCGAAACAATAACGCGACTCGCTTCTTCTACTGACGAAAATCCAAAAAAAAATTATTTATATGCGCAATTTTGATCATTCATTGAGCGAGAAATTAAATACTTTCCAGTACCCTTCCGAGTTTTTCTAGTTTATGTTTTCTATAACTCAATAAAATCGCACTCTCTGTAACGAAACTTTTATTAACGTGTCAGACACTTAATTTTCACGATGAAAAAGTTTGTATGAGCGGTACACGAGTAAATGATTGATAAAATACACACTGTATAGAGAAAAAATGTCTGTCACATTCTTCGATTAAAAATTGACAAAGCGCCAGATAAAACGTGTGATCGAGTATTAAAAATCTACACAGTAATCTCTCTTATCGGCATTATACACCTCAATTAGACAGAGTCCCCAAAAAAGGTCGTTTCGAACTCTAAAGAACGTGTATTGAGATTGAATATAAAATTTCAAATATACGAAATGTAAAGAATAACATATGGAAAAATATCTTTAAAAATTATACAATTATTTCAAATAAATTTTAAATTCTTACAGAACAAATAAAAAAACTCCAGCATTTTTTACTTGGCTACAGGGTCACCATGATTCACAAATGGAAATTCGTCTAAGAGTACATTTAATTATTTCAATCGAAATAGAATTGAAATAAATAAACACTGATTTAACCTGACAAACTAAATCATTGAAATAACAAACTTATGATCAACCAAATATGTTTCCTTATTTCGACAAAATTTTTTTCTTGGTATAAAATTAATTGGATCTACGTGTCTAGAAACCTTGAGGGGATAAAGGGATTTTTTTGTCACTAGAAAAAAATAAACGTGAATAAATCTAGGGAAGCGATAGAAGAAGAAAACGTGCGGAAATAAATGCTGATGAATGTTGAAAAATGTGAGATTGGAACAAAGTCGTCAAGTGATCCATTAAAATCAATTGGAAGGTGTAAACGTCAAGTGCGATAATTCGGTGAATGGAGCAGAGAACGATTGCACCGATATAAATTTGCAAATGCGTCGCGAACGAACATCACACATATATTTTTTCTGTCGTGAGAACTATTATGTATCATGCACTCGTGCATTTATAAATCTTTATTCCCATCAATCTCGACTTTATGAAAGCTTTTTCTACAATAAGAATAATTCACATACGAGACTGAAATTAACGATAACGAATAAGAAAACAAATAAATTGAATTGCAATCGTACTTTTACCATTTGTTTCATAAAATAATTCATGCATATCAGAAAAATCACACTCTCATGTTGCTATATTTTTTTTACATACGGAGAAAAAATTTCGAAAAAACCGCGAACGAAAACAGATACTCGGCGAACACTTATTTTTCATCTAAGTAATTAATTATAAATGGGCGAGTTACGCGTCCTCGGATTTGACCGCTTAAAAAGACAAGCCCCCGAAACCAGTTGTCACAATTTTTTTCTCATCATCGATGACCATTCCAAACGTCCAACTTGAATTAATAAATGGACCAGACCAAATAAATAGACCAGGCTCGAATATATATAAATAAATTGCTTTTAATTGGTCTTGAAACTGAAATCGTATAATAACAGATATTTTGTAAAATAATATTGTAATTAATAATGAATGCTTTTTTTAAATTCTTTTACACAGATCGAATTATCTTTAAATGTTTATAAAACGTAGATAAAAAAAATGGATTCCACCAATTTCCGGTACGGAACGCGCTCGTACGACGCTTCGGCCACGATTATCATACACGAACAATGGATTCACCTTGAAAACATTTTAACTATCGAAACTCGCATTTTAATCTATATAGCGATACGTTGTTACTCGGACAAGTGATCTTGCGCGCTTTTCTGTCGCTCTCTCGATAAAAAAGAAAAGAGGAAACAATAAACGGGGACTCATTCGAGAGGCGAAAATGAACAAATCTGTGAGTCGAAGAAATAATTCCGTGTGTATTATACCAGATACAATTTTCGTAGACACCAATACTGTGTACGGAACATCTGTAGTTCTTGAGTGGAAGTTCAACCACGTGGCATTGATAATATCCAACTGCGTGGAATTTTAGAATGGAATTCACCGAGATCTGTTAAAATTATGAAAAAAAGAAATTCATAAACTGGGAAATTCCAAGAAATTTTATCAGCCGGAGAGATTTTATCGATGAACCGATACACTATTCGAAAAACTTTTATTTATACCAGCGCCTGTCTGAATATTCGACAAATTCTTGACCGGATCACGTGCGAGCAACGATCTAAAAATCCGAAAATTTTCGACTCACCTTTTACGGGGACTCCACACCCAAACACAAAATCTGCCTGGAGAAATATTCCACCAGGTAACGGTAATAGCGAAAAAGAATAATGACAGATAAAATAAATTTTGTTTTTTTTCACGTTTTCGAAAAGAATTCAATAGCTCCGAATTGCCGAATTCTAACGTTGGATCTGATTTGTCGCTGATTCGCGATACAAATGAGCGTGCATCGCCGACACTCGCCCGAATTCGTGTACTCAAATGAGACTCAAATGAGACTCTCGTATCGAATTTTTTTTTCGCGATTTTTAGATTTTTCGTATATCAGTTTTAGAGATTTTATTTTCGTATTTTATTTTTTTATCGACGGAGAGCCGGGCCGCCGAAGCTGACCGATGACGTATCGTGCGTGTACGCGATCGCGCGAGATGACCGAGTGGTAACACTCCGGTATACGTATCGGACGCGAACAAACCGAAAGATTCGAGTCGAGCCTCCGGGAAGCTCGTCGTGCTCGCTCCTCCCCCCCACCACGCGGGCCTTTAATTTCTCGTTCGTCTCCTTCCAGCACGTTTTTACAACTCTCCCGATGTTGTGCTAGTATCGCATGAGAATGTGGCCGCCGAAGAGGCCGCGCCGTTCGCCGTAATAAAATACTCCAAGCCCCACAGACGTTGCACACCGATGCTAGAATCTTTTCCCGTGGAATGCCGCCGCTCACGCGTGAGTCTCCGCCGAGACGCTCCTCGAACGACGACACGCGACAAATTTACATTAAATTCAATTTTTAAATTTTTATTTCTTACCCATTTTTTGATATAACCTCCATTTTTTCAAACTTTCGCATTCATTTATTCGATCCATTTTTCACTTATTTATCTTTCCTATAAATTCTATTTATATATATAAATATATAGTACATAAAAAAATCATGCAAAAATGAGATGAAATATTTATTTACATTTCAAACATTTATTCTTATCGAATCTTTTAACGTGAAAAGAATTTTGTGCGAAAAATAACTATGTATTTATCGTAACGTCGTAACAGGTTGAAAATTCTATATAGGGATTCTAAAAAATGCAACAATAATTGTTTAATTAGAAAAGTGATCATAATTGCTATGTATATGTATATTGCATTAAAAATATTTATGTATTCCAACCTGTTATCACGAAATCACGAAATATAGTCAATTTTCTAACAAAATATTCTTCGGGTACGGATTAAAGTAATGAATTGATTAGTGAAAAAATTTCATTAATTTGTTTTTGATTCGTAAAATTTTTTTGTTGACCTTGTTGTCCAGAACATTTTTATGCGTCTCATTTTTTCCGTAAGAAAGTGTTATCTTCATTGTATAGACCCGAATAATAAACATAAATAAATATTCATTATTCAGACTACTCAGAATTTATGAAAATCTTACACAAGAATACTATCTGAAATTTATGTCATTCGTAATACAATATATTATAATTAATTAAAATATAATATAATTTTATAGAGTATAGTATGTAACATATAATAATGACAATTAATAATATTTTTCAATTTGATAATAACTCTGTCGAGTTTATGGAAATTCAAGGGTATCGTTATAATAAAAAAAAATTCTTTCCTTTGTCACGGTCAGTGATATATACTGTCGCGATGATTTCGTGATCGCGTTACGTCGAAATTACGAAACGCCGAGGCGTCGTATCGTCGTTATTCTTGTATCTCTCTCTCTCTTTCTCATTCTGGTTTCCTCACTCCTCTCTTGCGCTGCGACGAAACGTTATCACGACGACTTTTCACTGTACGGATTCACGAAACGACTTCTGATTCGTGTGCACAGCATCCGTTTGTTGCGCAATTCGACAAACGAGCTTATCGAATGTTTAACAGATACAAAGGTTGCGGCGATCCATCACTTTTTTCGATTGTATACTCCAGAAAGAAAGTTCTTTCTATATGCCTCTATCGTGAAGCGATTTTCTTTTTCTGTATCACTCTCATTTCCGATGACTTTCCCAATTTAAAAAAAAAACCATTTCCAAAGTCGAAAGCAATAATCTTATTTTTCAACATCAGAATGAATCAAGTCTGATCGACATTGATAACATTTTTTTCCTCTTGTTAAGTACAAAACGACTGATAACATTTCATGGATAAGTTAATTTAAAATCTGATGTTTCATTCTTATAATGACACAATAATTGTTATTCAGCACATTTTACGATTTTCCTCCTATTCTTCACGCAAGCTTTTGATTTTAACCAATTTAAAAACGATTTCAATGTATTTTTTTGTACATTTTTTGTCTTCGATTATTCTCAGTAAAGTTATTATTTTTTTTCTACAAATTTTTTTTTTTCATTTTTTTTCAAAAAAACAAAACAAAAGATAACAATTTGAATCCCGAGCTTGTGAAAATAAAATTAATTAAAACCATCGTTTCAACGAGTTTGAATCTTGACGCGATCGGTTAAATCTCGTTAATGGAAGTATAAAGCGAGAACACATGATAGTACGAAGTATCCACCGTAATAAAACGAACGAGCAGTGACTCGGCACACACACTCGTGTACGGGGTTCGAGACATTTCTCGAAGCGGTCGCATTAATTCGAACGAGGCTTGACGACGAGGTTAAATTTAGATCGGACGATCATTTTGCGTCGATTCAATCAATTTGTGGTCCACATAAGCGTTCCACTCACGAGCGTCATGCAAAAGATCCCTCTTTTCGTCTTTCTTTTTCGCGCGTTCTTCCTCTCTTATTTTGTTCGTCTCATCTCCAATAATAATTCCCCATATTATTTTTATCGATCGTTGAAAAAATCATTAATCTTCGCTGGCCGCGCTGAAACGTGTTATTCAAGTATAAAAGTGCGAAAAGTGCGACTTACTGTGCGACAGAAGCTCGAAACTTGGCGGTCCAGGGAAAACTGAGAATTCGAGGAAGAAAGTGACAGCCGCCTCGCTCGTCCGAGACTAATGTTGACGGGAGAAAAACCGAGAATTCTTTAAAGTTCGGACTATAACCCAGAGGGGTCAATCGTCGGTGTCAAGCAGATAATCGATAATAAAACGAGGGCGCGACCAATCCTAGGGGATCGCAACCGATCGCTCTTTTTTCTTACTCCCTCCACTTTTTTGCGTCGCGAGATACGAGGCTCATCCTTATTATTTCCCGTATCTGTAGCGTTGACGACCATTGGGAAATATTCAAGATAGTTACTCCGTAATTGCTTCGTCGCCGATTTATGATATTTATTAACGAAAACGATAGGTGATGACTTTGAGAAAAGAAAAACCGAAAAATAACAAGAATTTTTATATCGACAAGAATAATGTTGGAAATTTGTAACTTTCTTTATCGATGCGATATTTCAAAAACCACGATATACAGCGACGTCCAATTGAAGCGTTACACTTGAATTTTTCAACATTTCAGCCAGAAAAATTGATATTTCGATTCGGTTTTCACATATGTTGTA
>JAPYYW010004282.1:0-11862 GCA_030522545.1 Cremastinae sp. A BG-2022a
ACTTCATTAAATTTGGTGCACATATGTATATGACCTTAAAGAACGTTTATGCAAAATTTTAACGAAATCTGTCGACGCTTATTTTACCGACCAACCACCGACAATAAATGGACGAAAATGAACGCGAAAAATGTAGTATCGGGTACCTGAGCTGAAGCTCGAGCTACCAAAATATCATTTTATGACCCATTATCCGAATGTTATATTGAGCAAACCGGTCCTCTAGTACATCTTTAGATAATCAGGTTTGAAGGGAAGCATAATTATTTTAAGGAACTGATATTTAAATATAAAAAATGTTGAAACATTTCCAGAACACTTGCTACACAAAATCAACGTTACATCTACTATATGAAAAAAATTAGTGTACAAACAATTTTCCTTTAAAGAACAAGTATATAGATAGTAAATTACCCTACATCGGGGTAAATCTCTGCATTCAGAGAGAGAGAGAAAAACAAAAAATAATTTACGAACTTGTCAACATGGAATTTTTTACGAACAAAGTTGCATATAATGTGCATGTATACCTTACAAACAAATCGAAAATGGTTTCACAGCTTGAGTTTATTAGAAAAAGTTGTTACTAATTGATTTAAGAACAACATCCTTAAAATTCAAGGTTATCCAAGGAGATTCGTACTTGATACGAATGTATGAAAATTAGAAAAAAAAATTTTTTAGCATTTTTTTTAAACTAATTGAAGCTTATTCCTCGAAGTGCTATTTCTTAGAAGTCAAGATATTTATAGAGTTGAAGATCGCAATATTTAACACGTGCTCTTACGGAAGAGTATGAAAAATTGTGATATTCGATAATAAAACATCTTAAAATTTAATACACGCTTTTATGCGCATATGACATCAAAGATAATTTATGCAAAATTTTAACAAATTCCTAAAAAAACAAAAATCGTTTCGTGTATGTACTACCTTAAAAATAAAACATTTATTAAAATTAATTATAGCCAATAGCTGAAAAACAAATCGCCGGGGGCAAAAAATAATCCCATTATTTATGAAAATGCGGCCAGAGAGATCGAAGCAGAAAAATATTTGGGAGGCGTATCGAGCGAGGAGAGAGAGGAATAAAGGATAAAAAAATTAATAGAACGGGGGAAAAAGGAGAAAAAGGTCCAAGAGAAATCGACAACCTGTACCCAGATGCGAAATTTATGGAAGCGGAAAAGTAAACGTCCGATATACAAACACAGAAGGCGTACTATAAAATGTATATAGATATTTATGACTGCGTATATTTGTACGAGGGGGTGCGTGTGTGTGTGTGTGTACGTGTGTATACAGAATTTGGACCGCGCCAGGACGCGAGGTTAACCGCGAATTCATTACTCTCTACATCTGCTGCTACAAAAGAGAGCGCGAGCTAGGAAGGGAAAGAGCAGGGAGAGAAGGAAAAAGAGGCAAACTCCCCCAACATTTCCGAATCAATCCACGCACGTTATTTCTCTCGCCAAAATCCGTGAACAAAGAGAAGACAAATAAATATACGCGCGCATATTCGCGGGTGCAAAAATTGTCCGAATATTTGTACAATTATGCGCCACTGCGTATACTAATATGAAACGGACTCGGCACGTCGATACAGCTCCGAGAGTATATACTTCCAATATCTCGTTTATTTAAGCATATATCAGCGATATTTTTAAAGATATATGAAAATTTAATAGAATTTTTTCATATTTTCTTCTTAAGCATACGAAAAAATGTTGTGCCAATAATGAAATCGCGTTTTACTGCGAGTCGTTTAAAAATTATCAAATTCCAAAGTTGTTGCGATTTAACATTGATGCTTTTCTTATATGAAGAATTCGTAAATTTGCTCAGAATACCAATTTTTAAATATAGGATTCTTGTGAATTCCAACAAAAATTTACTGACTGAACGTTTATTAAATTCATATGCAATTCAGACTCTTTCTTTTACCAAAAAGTTGCTTTTTTGTATCTTAGTTCGATTATCCATTGGCAAACTGGAACATATTTTATCAAAAATTTACATATTTTTCATTATTTCAACAATTACATGAGAAAACTTGTATAGATAAATGTGTACTAAAATAGTCTTGAAATATTTTAGTTTTTCATTCATTTAACTGTATGAAAAACGTATGCTAAATCCTGATGGTAACGTTAAAATTTAACCAAATTTTGAATCATTTAGTATAAAACGATTTTAAATATAAGACCCATAAATTATTAATACACTTACAATGAAAAGCAAAATACTAAAAATTTATTTAATTTTCATTTCTAAAAAAAATAAAGCTCATACGTTTTTATAAAAATCGAATAAAGAATTCACAAAAATGTGCGTATTCTTTTTTTTGTTCACATCATCTTAAAATATTATCGATGAAAAACGTATGCTAAATCCTATATAGCAACTTTGAAATTTAATCAAATTTTGAATCATTAAGTATAAAACGATTTTAAATGTATATATTAATATACTTACAATGAGAAACGACATACTAAAGCTTATTAAATGTTCATATCTAAAAAATAAAGCTCATGCGTTTTTATAAAAATCGAAAGAATATTTAAAAAATAGTGCGTGTTCTTTTTTTTATCCGCATCGACGACAATCTCGCGGAAATGTGTTTACACGTGTGGGAAAGCTAGGTACAAAGTTATGGATCAACACCCGCAGGGGCAACGGTGGCACTTAAATAAATGATCAATCTGACTGAAAGCCACCGAAGCGCGTACCCCGTGTTTGTATCGCGAAGCGCAGCCCGAGCGAGCGAGAGAGAGAGAGCAAGAAGCAATATTCGCCTGAGAGACGACGACGACGACGACGAGACAATTCGCCGAAGCTGCAATCGGGACGAAACAATCAAAGATCAAGAAACGAAATTTTAGCCCGCCGAGACGATCGAAGCGTGAAAAAAATAATCCGAGAATAAGAGAGGCATCAGATACGAAAAAAAAGGGTCCAACAAGGAGTAAGCGGAGAGATGAGTTTTCAAGCCACACTTGCTCCCTCATCGAGTCACATACCCGATTGATTTCAGCCTTTCCCGCGATCTATCGCTCTTCGTACACGACTGCCCAAAGATACGAGAGTTAAATACGCTTCGCGATATTTTTCAGCCCGTTCAGCTCAAAAAAAGATAAGAATTTTGATAAAGTTCCACGAAAGGATCTGATGAAAAAATGAGCGGCAGAGAGAAAATTCCTGGAAGAAAATGTTCCGCCTAACAATTTTCGAATTGCACACACGCCAATTAAAAAAAAATCTCCCTCGCGTGCGGCACGTGAAATCGACGGAGATTTGTTGCGCGAAGGAGCAGAACGTGCAAAAAGGGACGACGGAGGAGGGGGAAAAAAGAAAAGGGAAAATATGGGAAAAGGTGTCGACTCACATTGGGTTGGTCGAGTTCCAGTAGATGTCCGGGAGCCGGTAGCAGGAGGCATCCTTCGGGAATGCCTCCATCACAGCTAGCAGTAGTAGAAATAGGATGAACCAGGGCATGACGTCCGGCTGAATGTTGAGGCCGTTTGTAAAACACTTGCCGCGATAAACAGACAAGAAGAGCTTCCGCTCTCTTTCACTTGCTCGCCTGAAAATTGAATTAAAAAACAAAAACAAAAAAAAATAGATCAATATCCCGAATGCGTTATATTTATCGTCGATGCATGAGCTCGAATAATAACGAATTCACAATTACTCACTTTAAGCGCAGAGATTATATCCGAGATATCGCGGAATTCGTAGCACTCGCGAAAAACGACACTGACACACGCAAACCGCACTCTCGATAATTATTCTACTATTATTATTATTATTATTATTATTCAATTTAGAACGCTATTTTTCTCGATATCACGAGCGCGTATATTCACTTTTCTCAATTATTATCGAACGACGCTAGCTGTCGTGACTATTTATATGTATTTTTTTTTTATAAATAATTCACAGCGTTTCCAGGAAGGCTCGGACGTCGCACTTTTTTTTCCTTTTTCGTCTTCACCACACGCGATTTGCGAAAACGATGTAATATTGGCAGCGAAACACCGCGCTCTTGTTTCGTTCGACGAGGTACTTTTGGGAGATACAATTTATCTTTTATTTTCTTTTTATTTTTTTAATCAGCACGAAATAAATCGATCACTGTTTCGGAGCGGACTCGATTAGGC
The DNA here is from genome assembly GCA_030522545.1 of Cremastinae sp. A BG-2022a. Taxonomy (NCBI): domain Eukaryota; kingdom Metazoa; phylum Arthropoda; class Insecta; order Hymenoptera; family Ichneumonidae; species Cremastinae sp. A BG-2022a. The sequence goes on from JAPYYW010004282.1 coordinate 4,161, forward strand.
CGCGGAAGAAGAGGCTTCGGATCGTCACGACGAGGAGCGTGCGTGCGAGAGAGGAAAAAACTTTTGTAATCCTTGTTTACGATCGAGCGACACTCACGAAGCATCCCACTTATTTTCGACTCGACACACACTCCCGGGGAGCCTTATTTTTTGTTATTCACAAACACACGCGCGTGCGCGTATCCCAGTTACGAGAAACCGCACGAAATTCCAATCTTCACGCGAGCCGAATACACACTATTTCTCGTATTTTATATCTCTGAGATGCGCCGCAGTTAGGTTAGGACTCGCCTCCCGGCGATTGCTCCGCACACGGACGCGCGCAACGTCGACGCGGCTGCTTTCGCGTATCGAAAACGAAAACAAAAAAGTATCCTCGTAAACGGAGAAAAGAGATTTCCCGCTTTCTTATTTTTTTTATTATTTTTTTCGCTCTCCCCCGATGTCCCTCCCGGCTAAACGATATTTGTTTTTTTTCCTTCCCGAGGCGTTGACGCCGCGACGATTATTTTCTTTTTCGCGATATTTCGTCCGGCCGGACGGACGAAAACAATGGGAATTGAATTTTTGGCTGGTAGCTGGGCGCGCGTTACGAACCAATACACTCGCGAGATACGAGAATCCTGCTGTATTATTGTGTGTGCCGGGCGCGCGGGTGTCGACGCGTGTGTGCGGAGCCGAACACGTACGAGCGCGAAAAGTACGTGCAGGGAGGCGAAACCGGTTAGGTCGCCGCTCGCGAACGCACAGGACTCTCTTTATCAGCCTTTTGTTTTATTTTCAGTCGCGGATTCTTATGATTTTATTTTTCTCCTCTCCGGCGCGCATCTCCCGCTCGTCTACCGGTCCCGCGAGCGAAACGTGCACTCGCGGCTGACGTCCTTTTCTCACGCGCCCGTTAATCACACACTTTTGTCGCGTCTCTATTTAACGGCGATTCTCCCCACGCGTGCTCCGAGCGCCCTCTCCTCCCACCGAGCGACGAAATACTTGACGGGCTACGCGCGATTTTTTCGCGGCGATCCGGCGCCGCGGACTAAAACGACTTCGCGTCCGAATGCGCGAATAAGCTCCGATCTAACGACTCGCCGTGGTTCGAAAATCGGACTGTCTTACCGACCCGAGGTAACGGATACGAAATTCTCCGCTCCAAAAAAATAACGGTTGCTTATCAACGACTTTTTTTTGCTGCTATTTTACTCGATAAACTTTTTCCGAGAACGCGCGAATGTCTCTGTTGATTCTTGGAATTCTGGGAAAGTACGCGCCGCGAGGCGTCGCACTCCTTCGATTCGGAGTACAAAAGAGCAAGAGAGACAGCGACCCGTGAGCGAGAAGAATCGCTCCGACCGCGATTGTTTACGTTACTCAAGGATTCTTGGGGCGCTTCCGCCACGTTTTTTTTATTTTTCCTTCAATCGAATTTCTTTATTCTCAACGCGAATCGTTTTTTCAAGCTGGGAATTGAGCACACAGAACCGCGAAAGCACTTTGCGACACTCGTGAAAAAGCGCGTCGCGAATGTCTCCGAATGTCCGAGAGGAGACGAGAAGCGCGAGAGAAGACGAGCGTGGAGATAGAAAGAGAGGGAGAGAGAGAGAGAGAGAGAGAGAGAGAGAAAATGGCGATCGACTGCTGTTTGAAAAATAGAAAAAAAAATTGTCGGATGAGGATCGAAGGTTTTTCGCATACGCTCGTTAGCACTCTATGTATATGAATAATATACACATACACAGACAATAGTTGCCGGTATTTTTTCTCTCCTCTCGTAAGCTCTCCCTGTACAGTGCCGGAATAACCGTTACTCGTGTGTATGGGCGAATGAATTAGGATGTGTATATTTATATAGATTCGTAAATAGAAGCACAGAAGTAAAGGGAGTGTGTTACGTGTTTTAATAGCGGAGACAAGGTGTACGGCGCGTATCACGCACGGGATATTTGTCGCGCGAGGGTTCACTCGAAACGTGCTCCCGTCCCGTGTGGCTGCTCGCTCGTCCGTTGGCGGGCTTCGAATGACGACCACCGCGCGTTCTCGCTCCGCGCAGCCTAGCGCCGCGCCGCGGGAGCGAGAGAGACGGCCGATCGGCGCACTCGAGCGTTCCCCCTCTAACGCCCGTAGCCGGCTCGTCGCTCTCGCGCTTTCTCGCTCCTCTCCTCCTAACAGAGAGAGCGGGCGCAAGCGCGCGCGTTCTAACAAGCTGCCGTGCGTTCAAACGGCGATGCTGTACGTGCGAGAGCGATCGCCGACGGAAAGAAGGGCGTAGCCTGAACCATTTCCCACCGGACGCCCAAAATTCGCGGCCTTTCTCGCGACTCCGAGGGCCATGCACGTACGTCGACTGTCTCTCCTTCTAGCCCCCTGTACACAGCATTATAGCTATATTAGTGCGAATTAGTATACGCACACATACTATATTATATACGACGAGGTGCAACGCGACGCAGCGGAAGAGGGCGCTGGAGCGGGAGGCGTCGCGGGGGCGAAACATTTCGGGACTCGCGCGTGGCTCCCTCCTTGGACCAGAGTTCGAATTTCCACAGCTTAGCTCGCCCGTTGAATAATATTAATTGATGCACGATTGTCGCGCACAGTTTTTTTTTTTTTCGTGTTCGCACAGCAAAGAACCGTTTTGCTCTCGATTTCCTTCGTCGGTGCGAAACAATTCGAAAGTTGTGCGGGAAATAATGACGCGACTCGATCGAGAGAGCGCTGTGCGGGAACCGCGAGAGAAAAAAGTCAGTAGAGGGACAAAGAGTGGTGTGGAGGAAGAAAAAGGAAAAAAACAAAAAAGAGTTCGATAACCGGGGGAAAAAAGTTGGCAACTACGTGATTCGGTTTAACCGGCCAAAAGTATAGCGACTCCGGAGCGCCGGACTTTCGAGAAAGAGCTTAGTACGAACTGCGAATATAAAAACAGAGATACATATACACATTATTTCGTGTATGCATATATATATATATATACACGTATATATAATGACATTAAAAAGCGTATATATAAGTAGAAGAGAGCGGCGCGTTGTATCGCCGGGTACAAAGTCGGTCGTCCCCTTGAGCCATTAGAGCTTCCCTTATCTAAAAACTCTTTTAAAAGTGTAACACCGCGAATAGAATGATAACCGCGGGGGTGAGCGAGCATGCGGGAAGGAAAAAATCTCCCTTACCGATTGAGCGCGCTGGTAAGGCTCTCGAGAATTCGCGGAGGAGTTAACGCTAAAGTTACACATAACCTGAGATCCTATCTCGCTTGTTTATCGACTGAGGCTCGCCCTCGTTACGAACCCCACCGCGCGCGCTTTCTCTCGCTCATCTCATCCGCCCTTCTCTCGAGGCTATTTTTCATACCGGAAACTCTCTGCCACCGCTAATACACTTGTTACGAACTTATCGGTCCAAGTGTCCCCCACATTTAGCTCTTGGAATAATCTTCGCCATATTCCTCTCCTTAATCTCGATAAGCCAATAATTGACTCTGCGCCATTTTATTTTCCAGTCTACGAAAACTTTACGTCATCTTGTTTCTTCATTTTTTTTTTAAATAAGCCAATAATTGACGCTATACGTAATTATTTTATACAGTCTATGAAAACTTTGCGTCATCTTTTTTCTTTATTTTTTTCAAAATGACGGAATTTTAAATATTTTTTTCTTAAAAAAGATTGACGCTGATGCGCGATTAATTTATAAAGTCTACGAAAACTGCGTCATATTTTTTCAGCATGGTGGAATTTTTAATTTTTTTAAAATGTGAAACGTAGAATATGCTGCTACGAAAATTAATTAAAAAGATGGATTTAAAGGGAATGATTATTCGCACTTGTTGGAGTAATATAATGGAAAAAAGGTGTTCGCGAGGCAAAAAAGGACGAAAGTTTCTCCGTATATTAATGCAGTTTATGCGCGTTTCACGCCAAGGGATATCTTCTCTCCTGCTGATAAATAATTCGTAACAAATCACCTACGTCTCGCAAGCTGGGATCGATAATATGTGAATTTATGTACGTATACGCGTGCACACGTAGGAAAAAATGTAGGTGTACGCTGATGCACTTAGGGGATATTGAGGCACGAGTGCGAGGAGCAAAAAGAGAGAGAGAGAGAGAGAAAAGAAAGGAAAAAGATGAGTAAAGAAAGGATGACGTGTGTTCCGAGGATGACGTCCGAGTATTCTCTGCTTTTTTTGCCTCGTTCTTTTTCCGTCTCTTTTTGTCTCGCGCGTACTTATAGCACTCTTCCAGTGGCTTCTGACTTTAATACACACGCGGCATCAGGAGGAGACGGAAACTTCACTCTCGCCGGCCTTCCTCCTGAAATTCTCGGGGATTCGCCGTCTCTTTTCCATCGAAGCGTGCGTGTCTCGTCTCGCGCTTCATTCGGCGAGTCTTCTCGCTCGGTTCGTGTCTCCGTCTCATCGCCGCGGTTCAGGTCTACGTCCGAGTATTGAACTTGCCCGGTTCCTATTAAATATTTAATGTTACGATCGATACAACGGGCACATCTGTACAAAGGAAAAGTAGACGGTAAGCAGGAGGAAGTCGACGCGCGGTAAATGAAGGGACGACGAAGAAGACGGGAGAAGAACGACGTGTACTCGCCGGGCGGGCTCTCTCCCATGGAAGACCTGCTTTTTGTCTGGCCTATGCGTGACTCTTTCCACTTGCGAGCCGTCCCGCCGGCGAGCCTCGACCGTCCAGCACAGAGAGCTGTGCGCCGCGGTAAAAACCTTCTCGTGCACACACTCCCTACTCCCGCAACTCATTATTATACCTCTAGCTCTCTCTCTCTCTCTCTCTTCCCTTCCTTCCGAAAAATCATCCCAAATATCGATTTATCATGAGAATCTATATATACTTATGAATTTTCTTCAAGCTTGCTGTTCTTGCTGTTGCAAGTATTACATTGGATAAAAATAATCAATCAGGTCATTGACCGTTTGAATGACAAATTTTATTTCAAAATGTTCCATTTTATCACGAGACCTACATTTTTTATCGAATTTAGTAGACTATTGACGATTAGCCAGCCGAAGAAGGCTTTTATAAACTATTTAATTAATTATCAAAGTATATATGGAGTCGTTAAAATACACGTAGAAAATCGATGGGTTATCAATCGACATGTCTTTAATTTAAGGAGCGACTAAATTCAGAGTAGTTAATACAGTACACGTATACTATATATGTTGGACATTAATAGAATTTTATAAAAAGATATAAATGAAGCAAACGCTTTATTCCATTCATTTCTTTCAAATGAGATCCACTACTTTAAGAACATTGTATCAAAAATGTATACAATTCTCTAGTGTCTTTATGTGTTAATCGTGTATTTAAACATTCATGCTCCATTCACGAAGCACGAACACACCGTATAAATTTCTAATTTTCAGATTCATATTTTTCTTTGCAGAAAGTTCGGTGACCCTAAGTAAATTCTGCGCTCATTGGAAAGCTAATTTTATATCCTATCGAGTTGTCATATTTTCAGACAAATTTTCAGACTGTCATTTCTTAATTTTCAACGAAATATCTATCATTTAATGTCGCATTTGCTACAAATTTATCTTACTTTTTATTATTGATATAGAATTCAGAATCAATTAAAGATACTCATAGTTAATTAAGTATATTCGCAGTAGCAGCATGACCTCAATATCAGAATGTCTTTCAAGTCAAGTTAAATATTTATTTGAAATTAATAATCTAATTACTCTTTAAATACATTATTCCAAATATATACCTTTATGCTAATAAAACGAAAATAAATGCTTATTTACACAGCAAAAAAATTAATGGCTATTTTAAAAAATTGGACTTTTTAAAATCACAAACGATTAAATAAAAACTCACTATATGAGTAAATAGAAAAATTAACCGAGTCTCGAGTAAACAATATTGTTGAAGACAATACCAAACTTTTTGATATTATAAAAATATGAAAAATCATAAAAAAGTCATTGATATAAATAGTCAATGCAGCATGAACCTCTTTAACAATGTACAGAATCTAAAAATGTATTTAGTTCTATAATAATAATAGATATACATATATCGGTTTGTGACTTGGTAGAAAAGGGTCCAGGACGCTCTTCTGTCAAGTGCACGCGGTTGCACATGACTGGAGGATCAATTAATCATACAACGATAACCGGTTTGTTCTACTCTCGTGCGCAGCTCGTTGGTCGCCGCTCGTATTTATAGTCGAAGAAAAGGTTCCCCGACCTTTCAGCGAGTCGGGCTTAATTTATGCACGAGGCAGGGTGTTGCGGTGCCGGTCGATTTGACAAGGCGCGCGTAGTCCCCATCCGGCATAGTGTCTACAAATGTTGCGTCGGGGGGGTTTACCTACGTTATTCCGAGGCGGCACAAGCTCTCCTTCCGAAACTCCGCGAGCCAACTTTCTCTTATATTATGCTCCCACCCCCGTTACTTCTCAAACACACGCACTACCGTATTACATTTTCCCACCCCTTGGCCCGCTCGCCCGCGTACGCACATACACACACACTTATTTCTCTTTCCCCGTTCGAGTCTTTGTCTCCGCGCGCGCTGCAAAATTACAAACGTCGACGTGTGTACTCGGATGTACACGATGAAGGCGCCACTCGCGTAGCTTTGCCTACCACTTTGCTTCATTTCTCCACACTCACCCCCCCCCTGGCCCCGCGTCGCCGTCCTTCGACTCCCTCAAGAGCTTGCGGAAAGGCTTCCCTCCATCCGACAGAAGTCAACCACTCATTCACCTGTGCAGCTCCTCGCGCTCGCGTCTCCCTACCCTCTCCCGTATATAGGTATATGTGTATATACATTGTATACGTATATTGTATATGAATTCAACCCCGTGAACACCTGTTCCGTCTCGTTCGAACGAATTGAACGAGAGGAGTTACGATTCGACAGAATTTCCCATCAGAATTATACTCTCTCTCTCTCTCTCTTCGATACATGTATGAGGAATTATGAAACGTTGCAATATGTACTTTTTTTATCAGGTCAATTGGATGTGCTCTGCGTATATGTGTTTTAAGCTTTTATGTACGCATGACTGTGGAGAAGAATGCTCTGAGTACTTTAATGACCAATTCATTGATGCATGATTAATGGTACTTCAAATATAGGTATTGCTCAAGATGGTCGCTCTATTGTAAGGTATTATTTGATTACAATTTTAATTAATATTCATTATTGAAATTGTACGAGAGTAAAGAATTTGTACGCGATTTTAACACGAGGTCAGTTTTAACACGAATGACAATGGGTCATTAAAAAACTCGCAAAATTAAAAAAAAAAATTTTATTTTTGAAGTCTAGTTAATCGGAAATTTTCCATAGATAACAAAAACGCAGATTATTCAGGGCGCAACACAAGAATTCATATTGGACAAATAAGGATAAGTCGGTAAAACTGATTTTTGGATGTTTTTTTTTTATTTTTCCATATGAATTCTTAGATTTCGATCGAATAAGCTCTTAAAATTGAGAAAAAAAATTCAAAAATCTTCAAGGAGTGATAACTTTTTAAAAAATTGATGAATTAACCCGATTCCTACGCCATTCGCTTTATTTTGCAAAAATCTATAAAAATAACCCATAATAAAGTCGATCCCGACTAGAAATTTAAGTTGGGTCTTTATAAGGTCTTGTTCGGGAAAACCCTTAACCCTACTGGGTCTGTATTGGGCATCCCTATCGGGTCCTTA
>JAPYYW010004283.1:0-12489 GCA_030522545.1 Cremastinae sp. A BG-2022a
AAAAAAATTGTATTCACGTATTTCATATGGAAGAATATTCTCTCCAAATTTGAACGAATTTTCATCATTTCGTTTTATGTAGCCAACCTCCTTAACTTGGGCGATCTCCGAAGTCACACCTTGGTCGCGCACCCAATTCCGTCGGTTATTTTTAGAGCTATATTGAAATAGATACTTTTTTATTCAAGATTTTGTCGTTTTTTTTAATAAAATTGAAAATATATTTTAAAATGTATTAATAATTATATTTTGACCCTGAAAAACCGGTATTGTTGGATGAACTAAAATTAGGCTTCCTGAAACAATCGTCAAATACGCAACTAATTCTTTAATATTTTTATTGTATAGTGACCTGTTTAAAAAAATTATTTTATTTTCAATTAAAGAGATTGTAACTTCAGGGTAGTCAAACAACTGTTTAAAAATTATAATTATAAAAAGACCTCAGTTAAAAGAAAGCTTTTTTTATTTTATTTTTCATGTGAGATTCACTTCATTTCAGAAGAATAATATTTTTAATTAATTTATACTTTTAAAAATTAGACGCTATTTTAAACGAACACGAAAGAAGTTATTCACAGTAAACTTTCGATTAAGGTGATGCCGTAGATGTACCACGTGACACAAAACGCGATTTGCTCAAACTCACAAACTATTGATATTTCGTCAACATCCAAAGATCAGCCCATTTTTGCCATTAACCTGCGTGGGCTAAAAAAATATTATTCTCATTGAAAAAGAATTAAAGAAGTTTGAACCAATCGCGTTTTTTTTGGCTGATATCAATAATATCTCCCTAGAAACATATAAAAAATTTATGTAATTCTCTGGTGTCTGCATGTGTTAATTGCTCAATTGAATATTCATACCTCATACGTAAAGCGATATTACCGTGTTAATTTGTAATTTTCAAATAGATTTTTTTCTTCACAGAAAGCTCGGTGACCTATATAAATTCCATTTATATACGAAGTTTCGTAAAATTCTCAAAATATTCATAGCTTCTACAATAATTATGATATCGTAACTCAATAGGGGGTATTTTTTGGTTTTTTTAATGTGCTTTTTGAAAAACAATTGAAAATTGAGAAACAAATTTTTTTAGCGTCTAATGTTTTCAGCTCAAATAGGATTTTCTTTCAATATGGCCTCTTCGATTTTTTTTTAAATTCATAACATTCTACTTAAAAAAAAAATGTTTGTGCCCATACAGAATATGGGTTTCAAATAACTCCATATCGAAAAAAAATTTTCACAGTTACAGAGCGAAAAAAAATGAAGTTACAGAAAAAATTGAATTTTTTTATATATTTAAAACTTTTAACTTCGGATGAAAAAAAAATTTTCATAATTCAAAAACGTTCATTTTATACTGTAATTTTAAATCTAATTGTTTACAATTGAATATAATTGATTATGATTTTGAATATTTTTTCCGTACGGGGCGTCATAGACGTTGAAAAATTTAGCGATTGACCTTTTTTAAAATTAATTTTAGTGGAAAGTGAATCGAATGATGTGGTTCAAATTTTTAATTCGATAATAATGAAAGATGACATCGTCTCACCAAATACATCTGTTGATCTACGTAAGGGTCAAAAAGAAAATGAAGGAATGCAAAAAGCGTTGCAAGTAAATGATAAACGTACAATGGATAACGTAATCAAAGAATGTTCACCAACCATGGATAAGAAAAGAAGATTGTTGGACAAAAATGCCACTGCGATACCTTCGTCAAGTTCTTTCCAACCACTGACCCCTCAAATTGGTCAACAGTCTCCTACACATAATTCTCAGCCTTCATCAACGAACCTTCCATCATCTCCAGCTTCTGTTCTCCCATCTCCTATTTCATCGACATCGAACGATAATACGCAAAAGGAACAGCAAAAAAATGGGAGCCAAGAACAGTTTGACAAAAGTCAAATAGAGAAGGTCAAGGAAGTTTGCGAGATGCTCGGTGGTATGTAATTTAATTATTCAAATAATCGTTGATTTTTTTTTTAATACGTGCCTATTTTCTTTTTGTTTCAGTAACAAAAGAAAAACTGGAGTACGTTCAGGACGTCGTTCAATTAATTCACAATTGCCTGGACAACGACGCAAGAGGAAAGGTGCAACAATCCATGGAAAATATCGTGCAGGTAAGAAAAGTAGATTATTATTATTATTATTATTATTATTATTATTATTATTATTATTATTATTATTATTATTATTATCATCTTCATCATTATTGTAAAGATGTTTTATAAAAAAGGTGTTCATGTTTATATTTCAGTTTGGATCAGAATATGTCCAACCGAGCGAGAAAATGGTAATTATCGTTTTAAAAATGATGTATCTCTACATGTAGAGGTTTGCCTATATTTCACGTTGCTCTATTTTTCAGACGGAAATATTTCCTGGATGCGACTTTTTTATTCCCTCCGACATTTATTCGTTGATAACATTAGCCCATGAACCCAATGGGTCGTGGCAAAACTTTATTAAAGCAATGCTCATAGAAATTTACAAGGACAACCTACCAAATTACACTGTGAAAGGGCTGCATGGTGGACGAACCATTCATCCCAGGCTAATAAAGGGACTATTTTGTACGTACAATTATATTAAATTAGCAATTAGCAAATTCCAGAAACTTATTAAGTTTCTATGTAGTTATTTTCTTATTTTTTGCAGATAAAATTAATGAAAAACGATCGGCCTATGAACAAGTAAGCGAGAAAGAATTAAAACGATACATCAGTCATTTTCTCTCCAACAAACGCTACTATTCAACGATCTGCTGCGTACAAAGTGAAAAAAATGATGGAGCAGCACAGGAGAAAAAAACAAATAAAGGGGAAAAAAGGAGAAAATACTTTAATACTGAAAAATAATGCAATTATCAAAAATTAATAAGTGTATCTGTAATATATACATATATATAAAATACGTGTAAGTTTATTTATAAATACTGTTTTAATTTTCAACACTATTTTTGTTACGTTCTCATCATTTTTAAAATCGTTATTTGTAATTATAGTAATATTTCGAATAATATTTCCGTAACTAAGTACAACAACAGAATCAGCTGCTATAATTTCAAAAAAAAAGTTTTGTAACTCTTGTAAAATATTTTGTTCATATTATTTTTCAACTTTTGTATTATTTTTCAATGTATGTAAAAAATGTTTAGCATAAAATTCCTAACTTCTGTATATTTAAAAATATAAAATGTGATAAATTTTTTACATTTTGTTCTTAAGCATATGATAAAATGCCATAAACTGCCAAATTTGAAATCGTTTTATAGAATAGTTTAAGAGTTATCCAACTTCATGGTAGCTAAAATTTAACATTGCTTCTTATGGAGAATTCGTTAATTTGAACCGAATACAAATTAAATAATATGAGATTTTTGTGAATTTTTTTTATAAATTCGTGGTTATGATTGTAATTTCAAAATGTTTTGCTACAATTTGATTTAATTGTTTAAACAATAATAATAAATGTCTTGTTGATAAGTATATAGCGAAAATCGAAATTTGTTGAAAACACGATACAAATAAAAAAGACTGCTCATTGTTACTAAAGATATTTATATACATTCGGGAAAAAATCGTCTACGTTATTTTCGAGTAATCGACTATTAAAGACATATTCTTATACACGGATCGTATAGCAACATTGTTTGTAAAAAGAACACTATTTCACGATTCAATTGTTCAGAAAAGACGTAGAGAAAAATTCTTTTAAAAAATCTTATTAACGTATTTCATGTCAAAAAATACTTCTAGAAATTTAAATAAATTTTTTATCATTTCACCGCATGTTTGTACCGAAACATTTTATAAGAAGGTTGACGCGTTTATTACCACGTGAAAATTATTTTTGCATTTTTTTTTCACTAAAATTTATATGATACCTGAAAATTACTGAATTTCGTACATACATTTTTTCATTAAAAAATGGACAAATACGTGTTATTAAACATTTTGTACAAGTATCCTCTCAAAGTTTATCAAATTTTGCAACAATTTTTTTCAAGTCATCGTTATTTAGATGCATGCACAATAATTTCATTAAAATCTCTCTTTTTTTTAGGTAAGGGGTCAACATATCCATAACAGGATGTTAAAAGACACAGGATTGTGAAATTGATTTCCGGTTATTCTTCTGAACCGGCTTAATTGTGAAGAGACGTATAAATGTCGGAGGATCAAAAAGTAATGTGTAAAAAATGCGGAGAGCCCGTAAAAGGAGCTGAAAAACATTAGAGTGACGAAACACAATTGCGAAATGTGATAAAAATATCATTTTATGGGAAATTTATACAAGAGAGTATATATGTATGTATTCGAGTACGATGTTATGCGACTTTGGCCGGAGATGAAAAATTTATACGTATGGATGTAACATACAGAGAGATTGAGTCGGAGCCGAGTGAGCCGGGCAACAAATCATAGCGAGTCCGAGCTTGACTCGCTAACGCGGCTCTTTCACCGACGATCCCACGCTCTCGTTTATGCGATCCTCGTAACACGCGTGCGCTCGCTACCCAATATTACATGATATCAATTAGCCAGGGCGCCTATATTAATGAATTATAACGGGCACCATTAATACATACAAATGGCCACTCTCTCGATAAGCTCCGACCTGCGGACAAGGAAACGCGCTCTCTTGCACAAATACGTTTTAATGAACATGCAGAGACGTTTCGAGACCGATCAAACTTGGAGACGTTCAAGGATATATTGCATTCAAAATCGAAAATGATGGAAAATTTTTGAAATTTTTACATAATATTATAAACATGATAACATCTCTAAAAGGTTGTGTTAAAATTTCACGACGATTAGAAACTTCCTCATATTACGATACCTTACCATAAGAGCACGTGTTTGAAGTTGGTATTTTTTATAATAGGTATCTCAGTAACGAGCTTCCTAATTTAAGTGAAATTTTGCACTGACCTTTATATAGTGTTAAAGAAGCTTTCATCTAATTAAAAAAAATGCATCATTTTTTGTATAATCACACAGAGAGTAGACCTGACATTGGATTTCCTTGAATTTCAAATATGTTTTTCTTCCATATATTTCTTTTCTTAATAAAATTTTACTCTCAAACGATTACATATGGGAGGAAAATGCTGTCAAACTTTTTCTTTTTTGCTCTACACACTTCAATCAACTTTTTTTCTACGAGAAACACTCGGACAAAGTTATACTTTCAGGAAATAAATATGTTTTACAATTCATTCATATATTCATTTTAACACGCTATCATTAATTCCACCTATATATCGATGTATATGTTTGTAACCGACTCACCGTTTAAACTCGATTTTTACTCACTTTAAACGGTCAGATTTAATTTAAACTTTGCATATATACTTATAAAGGACCGATGAAAATACAATAATTTGTAGAAAAAAAGAAGAAATGCCAGTCTGGCGACGATTTATAAGCCACCGTTTTTCCGGGATACTCGCCTCTAATTTCCAGTTGGTCGGTTCTGTACAATGGAAAAATTCGATTCCCACAGCTGTACGAATGTCCTACCGACGAGGATTTTCAGCGAGGTTTTCCAGGATTTCTGACGTCTCGCAAATTAGTCTTTGCCTATAGTTATTGTGTTTACCTCTAGTGGATTGGAATTTTCCAAGATTGCTATATGTGGACATTATTTACTGTACTAATTTTCTGAGTAGTTCCATGAAATTGGATTTAGCCCCTTTTGTGATCGTTCCTATCTATGCTTAATTGGAATTAGGGTCTATGGTTAATTTCGGTGGGAGGTAAGACCTTTGGAGTGGTATGTAACAATGCTCACAACTAAGTGATTTATATGATGTAAAAATAATGATTTTTTGATTTTACCAACTTTGACCTCAAATATTTTAAAAATAGTGAGATTAACAAAAAAATTCACAAGAGAATTTTTTTATAGAGCGTTTAATTTCCTATACAAAAATATGGCTTTTAAATGTCTCTAAGTTTGATATACAACAAGATATGAATTTTTCCGTAAAAGACTAATTAAAAATCGAAAATTGTGATGGGGAGGTTCTTTCCATTTAACGAACTAATACTTGGTGAGAGTTCTCTACAGGTGCCCAGAAACAAGATTTTCAATGGCGGAAGAGAATTTTAAAAAAGTTACTTTTTTGACCCACCCTTGCATATACTATACTATATTTTATTTTTAAACTATTTTATACGATTCACTGTAGATGAGTTTCAGTGAGAAATAAAAAATATTATTGTATCACTCACCAAAATAACGTTTAATTTCGTTGTTGAAATTGCTTATATTTACAAATTTTTATTAAGAATTTTTTACTATACAAATCTAATTTTAGTTTTTATATATGCAAATGAAAAATATATTTTATATTTAATTCGTCAATAAAATATTTTTTCTTAAATATCCTACATTAAATTAGTATTAAAAATTAATGAAAAAGAGATTTTACAGCAGATCAAAATCTCAGTTTTTGTCCAAAAAAGGTACTATATAATTGAAAATCATATTTATAAATAAAATATGCAAAATTTACTTCAAAAAATATAAAAGTATACGAAATCAGTGGAACAATCTTTATTATATAAGTATCAAATTTATTGAAAATTGAAAAAAAAACATGTGTTTATTTAACATTAAAATACGTGATTATTCGTGTAATTTTTATTGAAATGATTCAAGTGGCCGTTTAATCTCGTGTTTACACGAAGAAGATCTTTCCTGGCGCATTCCAATTCCTCTATTCAAAAACACATATATTATCTAATCTGACAAATTTATCGCGAAGTTTCCTCGTCGAATGGCACGAAAAGGGAAATACGGGGCTCGGACATTGATAAATGAAAAAAGAGAAGGGAAGGGTCGCCGGCGAAGAGGATTCAGCACCGCGCGGAGTCATCTCGTTATTTTATGTTCCGGGTGTAAAACTGATGCTCCGCGGCGTGCAGCGGTACCGATAGACTAATGGAAAGTAAGCCAAAGGACGGGAGCGATTTTATTCATAATATTTTCCAACGATTTTTTTCGTTTTCTTTAATAATTTCCTCGATTATCTAATAAGTTGAGAGACGAAGACAACGTCCGCGATCCTTCGACCCGAGCGATTCAAACACACGCAAATATAATCGAAGAAAACGGGAGAGAGAGAATCTCGTAATCGGACGCTCGCCGGGAAGGGAAGTCTAAAACGAGTCTCTGCGAAATAGCTTGAAGATCAACTCCCCTCGCGGCTTTACGATCGAAAACCGCCGCCTCGACCCCACGCATTTCGAATATTATTCCGGTGCACGCGCATTCGAATACGCGCGCGCGCGCGTTTTGATTTCGCTCGATCGCGGACTCGATCTCTCCTCGTATACCAAACATTTTACGAGACTTAAAGCACGGAGCGTCGCGATACGTCGCCGAGTACTGTTCCGCTGTAACACATTTTCGCGCCGATAAGAAGAAATGAGGATGAGGAAAAGAGAGATGAGAGTTCGGGATCGCAAGCTCGCCATTGATTATCCGGGGGAGTCGCTCGATAAACGTATATTTACAGGGTGATAATCGCCGAGGATTTCCTCAGAGAACTATAGATAAATGCCATTTCCATTATACACCAGAACTTTATTTCTGCATCGTACGAAAAGTTATTATCGTAAATGTGTAATTATAAACAAAAAATTTAATGTATTTTTTAGATGATTTTTTTAATAAAGTTATACATTAAATTTAATTAAGTTGTTTTTCTGAAATTTTTTTAAAACTAGCTAAACTCCACAGTTTGATTGTACAAATCAATTGATTGTCCTGACACTGACACTATAAGAAAAAAGTATGATAAGTCTTATACAAAAGTGACAACTATATACTGAATTTTCTTGAACTAATTATAATATACTTTATTTAGATCGTATGCTAAATATATTTCATTTAACTCTATAAACATCCATGACAAATATATGAAGTTTTTTCAAGGATAGTACCTCCAATTTGTTCTTAAGGTGATTCTCGTAAAAAATAAATATTGACAAATTTTCTTAAAAATTTGCCCAAATCTTCTTGGATGTGATTTGAATATGTGGAACAAATTTTAAAAAGTTTTACCACGTAGAAGTCGAGATATTAATTGTTAAAATTAATATTTTTTCGTGCTCTTCCATAAGAAGCATCAAGTGATAAATGTTACGATGATCAACCTTAAATTTTTGTCTTCTCGATGGTGAAAATTATCGAATTTTTGCATAGATTTTGATATATGACATCAAAAAAACTTTGTTTAATTTTTCTAAAAAATCTGATATAAAATTTTTTTCAAAATTTTTTATATCGCGTAGCCAAGTATATCTGACCTTGGATGATCTTGATTTTCAATTATGTTGTTCTTCAATCAATTTGTAACAACATTTTTTAATAAACTTGAACTCGCAAATCAACTTGAACGTCAGAAAAATTAAAATTGATATTTTTTATTTGATTGTACCAAGAGAACTACCTTAATCAATTGTGGCACACGACTGCATAACATCTCTATATACGAAAAAATAACTCTACAAAAAAGTAGCAAAATCGTCAATTGTTTCGACTTTCAAAAATACCTCATCCCCCTTGAATTAAATTAAGATCTTATTTTGAAAATTTTTAATTCGCGCTGAGCCTCAAACTTAATTATATAAAAGTCAATTAGGTGTCTCGATACCACTACCAATAAAAAATAAGAATAAACAATACAAAAATATATAAAATAAGAACAAATAAAGTAAGAATAAATAAAATTGATATAGGTAAAATAAGAATAAAAAAAATACAAACATAATAAATAATATCGATATACTTAATCATGAAATTATAAAAATTAAAGTGATGCAAAAACGATTTTTGAAATCCGAAAACTCTTTTTACGCTTCAATTATTTTTTCGTTTATATAGATATTACAATCGAATTTTTGCATTTTATTGATTTTATAAATAAAAAAGAAACCAAGAATGTTCGAGGCGAATCCTCTAGATAAATTCTGCGATCTTACTCTGGCTCGATAATAATTCTAGAGCCTCGAAGAATATTTAGCATTCGAAGAAACTTTATACGAGCTTAATAACGCGGCAATCACTTATCTATTTGATGATTCGAGGGCGCACGGTGAAAGCATAAACTCTCTCGGTTCGCTCGAATATTCAATGGTCCGAGCTTGTGCGCACCGTGTGAAAAACCATCACTTCCTCATAATATAATAATGCTCCCACCATCGCCGGGCGTATCTCAGCGATGGATGAGTGTAAATCTCGAAGCCATCCGAAGAAAAATGCGCTCACTCGACGTCGCTTAGCCAATAACGATTTTTGTAAACTACCGGATAATTTTGACACGTAAAATATATCGAAGAGAGTGACATTAATTGCTCCCCTATTTATGCTCGTATATATATATTACATAGCATCCTGCATAAAAGTTTTAACCTACTTTTAACAAACAATGATAAATTAAGATTTTTTTATAAATCAAGTCTCTTTAAAAAGGTTCACACGAATGTATAATGGTGTTGGCAAATTTTATACTGGAGGATTTTCATTTTACAATCTCATAGAAAAGCTGAGAAATGCCCACGACTACGATCGAGCGGATATTAACATATTGACTGAAAATCCTATATATCAAAAGTATTTTTTTTTACATTTCTAACGGCAACTTCAGAAATTCCTGTACGATCACTGTATCTCGGAAAAGATGATTTTTTTCATGTCGTATATTATTTCTATTTATTATAAATAATAATTGTTTTGTTTTTGAATCATCTGTTAAAAAATGTGTAAAATAAATCATAGAAATGAATTCTATGATCAATTAAATATTATTATCGAACCGTAATAATTTTTAGCACGTACAAATCTTAAACTTCATTTTAACAATTTTCTAAATTTTAGTACGTAAAACAATTGCTTTTTGAAAATAAAAGCGTGCACGGAATTGTTGTCTCAAACTTTATATATAAATATCTTGATTTCTGGGTAGTGAAACTTCTTGAAATTTTGAACAGCTCTTTAAAGTACATTAAAGAAGTTTCCTTTAGTTTTTTCAAAAAATACTAAGAGTTTGATTTTCCTAATTTTTATACATACGTAGCAAGTATGTCACCTAGGATGACTTTGAATTTAGAGTATGCTAGAGTAAGCTTGATACAATTTGTAACAACTTTTCTTAATAAACTTTTGCGAAAGAACCACTAGGGATATGGAAATTAAGATAAATTTTTTGATTGGACTGTACCGAAAGAACTACCATAAATAAATTTATATACATGTATACTCACTAAGAATACATTATTTTCGTAAATAACTTTCAAATTATGCAAATAAAACTCTTTGATCGATTGATAAGGTAAGTTAGACAATTTTTACTATATTATTTTTAATGTTTGAATTATTTTTTTCTTATTAAAATCATATGGATTATTTTTCCTATATGAAGAGGTGTGTTTTGCATAACGTTAATTTTTATTGGAACAAACTTGCTCAACTCTAGAGACAGCGTCGATTTTCTGTCCAACTAATGGAACATCCTACATATTCAAACATTAAAGTATTTATTTACTACAAATATTGTTTAAAATAAACACATAAAATGAGTTTTGGCTCGCTAAAATATTAGACCATCGTTTAAATGTGAATTTGAAGCAGATTTCTTTGTTCGGATATTTTTTAAGCACAGATAAAGTGAAAAAACCCTTATAGCTGTCCAAATAATGTTTACCATTTGACAGACATATTATCTTTCGACGAATAACAATAAAATTTAAAAAAAACAGATACCACGAATAAAACGGTTCCCCTCAAGCTAGGATGCCAGTGGAGAATTTTTTTTAATTTTCACCCTTAAAAAGGGACGCGGTCCACAATTTTTTTTTAAACGGTGATTTATTGAATTTTATGTCTTTTTCAACAATAAATAAACGAAAAAATAAGTTCCAAAAAAAAAATTGAAAATTTTCATAGCGCATTACACCGATGGAAACTTCAACAGCATGGATGGCACTTGTCTCCCACTTGTCTCTTGCATCCCTTCCGTAATTCGGAAATCCTTTGAAACGCGTACGCGCGTTGCGACAATGAAATAGTGGATGTAACCTCTGAACCTTCACGTGAGCGAACGCAGAGCGCAATTGTACGATCTGCTGTCCTCGGTGCTGCTCCGTTATCTCCAGTCTTCCTCCGGTCCGCGAGTTATCTCCGCGCCTGCTCTTTTCGCCTCTTTTTTTTCCTCTCGACTGTATACCCATCATCGCAACAACGATCTCTCTTTATCGCACTCTGCGATCGTCGTGCGTGCGCGTGTGTGCACGCGCGTTGCTTAAATTCCGTCACGGTTATGTGGTGGCCCGCAATTTCGTCGGGCCACCCATCTTCTTCTTATTCTTATATTCGTCCGTTTCCCTTCGTTTTTCCTTTTCTTTTATTTTCTTTTTTTTTGTTGTTGCTTTAACAAGACATTTCCGCATGGCAGAGTGTGTACTCGACGAAAAGTTGTCCGGCTCGTCTCGCCGGCAGCGCCCTCGCAATCTCGACGCTTCTATGTTACGTTGCACACGTTTTCGTCCGGGCTACCGGTCGCGCGACACGACCGACAGCGACCAGCCACCGTTCCCTATGTCAGCACTAAATGAACCATCAGGGCCGCCATAAATCCTCGTACTATCAGATCCGCGCCTGTCCCGGATATAACGAGGGACCACCGCCCAGCGGCGTAATGCCCCTCCGCTTATTCTCTTCCACCGAGACGACTTCGTATACGAAATATTACTACGCTTTATCGCACTGTGCGGTTACAGTGCGGAAATCTTCAGCATTTTTCGTATATATAGCTATTCTGATCAATTTTATAAAATTGATCTAATAATCATTTTGTATATACGAACGACAACGCGACCGCTTCGCGGCCGCTTTTTTTGATGTTTGAATTGATATTTTGCGGTTTTTCTAGGCGCACTCTTCATACGACTTCGTATAATGCGCTCTATTCTGATTAATTGATGAGGTTTCATCTCTTTTTTAATATAGAACACATCCGCACCGACTTATTATTTTAAAAAGTATTTTGAAACGATATTATAAATTAGAAACACAAAACTATTTACTTTTCGTACGATTGAAAATTACACTGGAACTGACACTCATTTCAACTTGTCAAATTGCCACGAAATGTTTTTCGATAACGAACTGTATACCTGGCGAGACCCGACACGTCTTATCCCGACACTTTATAGCGGTCTACTGATTCCAAATTCAGTCGAAAATCCAAGCAATCACGATCGTTTTCGGTTTTTCACTCGACCTCGACCGATCACCATGAAAACAATAATGACCGAGGGATTAACGAAAATTTGATATTTTTTTTCCCTTGTTACGCTCGACGAATGTTCTCTATTTATTTTTCATGTTTACGATCCCCGAATTATTCAGGTATATTTGCTACAAATAGTAGAAAATTCAATTGCAAAG
>JAPYYW010004284.1:0-11856 GCA_030522545.1 Cremastinae sp. A BG-2022a
TATCTACCTAATAATTATCATTATTTTATGATTTTCCGAATATTCAAACAATTTAAAAAAATATTTTAACCATATTTACCTAATAATTATCATTATTTTATGATTTTTCGAATATTCAAACAATTTAAAAAAATATGTTAATCATATTTACCTAATTATTTTAATTATTTCGTTATTTTTCGCATATTCAAACAATTTTAAAAAATATTTCAAAATTTTTCTCATACTTAATGTAATTATTTTGTATTTTTTTTCCATATTTTGATAATTTTGCAAGCCATTAGCGTATTTTTTACAAAATTGTCGTATAAAACCATCATCAATTCACCTTTTTTTCATTGTTATTTCATATCTTGATACATACACAATGTTCAATAACACTTTCACACTATTACTATATTTTCATCAAAATTCAAAAAAATATTCAAAAAAAAAAAAAATTTTCCCACATTTTAACGACAATTTCAACAACTCTGCATTTATTTTTCTCCCATTCCGACAATTTTGCAAGAAATTCGCGTACGAACGACGAAAACGTCGCAAAAAAATTCCCAAATTCGTGATTTTCGTACCGAATCGTCGTTGGAATCCGGACGAGGCTTTCGTACCCGCGGAGTACGCCCCGTACCGTTCGATATCAATCGACGGCCCTCTCGCCCGAGATAAAAGTGGGTTAGAAAGTCGCACGTACCTCGTCGACGCCGCGAACGCTCCGGAAATGCCGACGAGCAAGATGGCCGCCGTTTCGCGCACACACACACACACACAAGCACACACACTAAAAAATAACAATCACTGAACGAGCGAGCGAAAAAAAAACGCAAAAACACAAAAAAAACCGGCTCCGAATCTCGCCGGAGCGAAATTCGCGAGATTTTTTTGCGCTCCCGACTTCCGAATATCCCGAACGCGTCGGAAGTCGTAATTCGCGATTCGTTATTATTTTTTCGCTATTTTCCCTCTTACAATGCCGTTTCTTCGACAATCGAACTTTTTTTTTCGCGTCGACGAGGCTCGAACGAACGTCCGAACGTCTCCGCAAAAAAATTAATTTGCTCTTGCGCTCGATTTTTTGTTATTGGTACTGTATTTTTATTATTTTTATTATTATTATTATTTTTGTTGAGATACGGACGCAGAAGAGGAATTTTCGGTTTGGAGCATTTTTTGAGAAATTTTCGGAATATTTTTGTGAGTATTTGTCGTCTTTTTTTTCGTTTGGACGCGAAACAATAAAACAAACAACGAACGAGGGACACGCGACGACGCCACGTGCGGTACTGACGCGCTGCGAGGCTGCGAGACGAGAGCGAGCTTCGCGGAAAGACCGTGTTCGCGGACGATTGAAAAAAGACGAGTTCCACTTGTCGCCCGCGAAGCCTTCGTCCTACCCCCGTTGCATTGGATTTCGGTCTTTGCGAGCGTTTCGGGCGACAAGTGGAACGCCACGGTAAATGGCGGGGGAAACCGGGCGCGTCCGATCAGCGGGGAGAGTTCTCGCGGGAGAGAGTTTCTCGCGAATACGGGCCCGGTTTCCGTTGACGGTCGCTGAACCGAACGCTTTCGGGGCAAATATTACGCGTGAATGGAAAATTTACGCACGTTTCTCTCGTCGTGGACCAACCCGGGTTTTACGCGGCCGCGAACTGATCGGCACGGGTCACGAAAATCTCGGCGAGAAGCGCGCGCGATGTCGCTCCGCGACCCCAGCGCCGCCTGGCGGCGAGCCCGCCAAGTATTTTCAAACTGATGGTCATTTTTGGATCAGACGATTGAAAATGTTCCCAATTACAAAATTAGCACGAAAAAACCTTTTATTTATGGACTATTTAATGAAAAAATGCGATTTTTAATATTGAGCAGATGCGAGAACACAATTTCGTGCCTTTATTTTCACAAAAGCAATTATTTTGCACATTAGTGACTCATCTTTATAGAAACGATTTATTTTATTTGTTAAACACTTTTAAGCTTGCAGAACAAAGAAATACTTGAGGTTTCTAATTTTTTGGTATTAATTATTAATAATAAATTACGAGAAAACGTTACCCAGAGCTCTATATATAGTAATACATTATGAAGCATTGACAGGTTTTCTAACATTTATCAAATCGACAACTTTAATAAAAGTTTTAAACTGACTAAAAATACTTTTTGGATTACCACAATAATTCTTAATTCCTAAAAATTTGACACTTTATTTTAGAATTCACTATGTAATTGCAGGAAAAAGCATATTCAAAAAATATATGTAAAAAGCATTCAACTTGACTTGGAAGACATCCTTAACTTATTCTCTCGTTTAAAATCAATAATTAGGATAATTATAAACTTGAAAAAGTAATATTTTTGATTGAACATTTGAAATAAACAATAAAATTGAACAAATTACAAACTTTTTACTCCATCTTTTAAACAAAAACCGACAAATTTTACCTGATTGATAAATATTTTCTAAATTCGTCGAAATAGTTAAAAATTGAGTAAAAAATTAATTTATCGAATAAAAAATAAACTTATCGAGTAAAAAATACACTCTAAAACGTAATTACGCTAATGAGCGACGAATCGGAAATAAATTATTTGCGCTATCTCTCGATCGATTTTCGAAGCTCGACATGAAGTTGGCAGCACTGACGCGTCGTTCGCGCCAACTTCTCGCGAATCACCCAAAAATTTTAACCTAAAAATTTATCGCGGAGGGATCAATGAGATATTTTTCCTCGTCAATATTTTCTGTGTACGAAAAGAAAACATGGCGAGCAATGTTGTCGCATTCTGAATTGTTTTCAATGATTTCTTCGTCGAAATAAGAGACAGATGAGAAATCTCGTCTCGACGAAAATCACGAAAAATAATTACATCTGAGCTACGAAACGAGACAAACCCGATAAAATGGATATTCGAGGAATAGAAGTTACGAACCAGCTAAGGGTGAGTCCTCCCCAAGCGAAACCCTTAAAAATTGACCAAAAAAACCTAAAATTTACTCAAAAAACCTCCAAAATTGTGAGGTTAGAAACCAACAGAACAATAAACCGAAAAACTATCAACCAATCAAAACGACATTTAAAGTAAAAGTATAAAAAATAATACTGTAAAAACACATTTTAAAAACGTTATAAATTCGTTATAACTTCTAAAACCGTTGAAATTTTTGAAATTTCGAATATTAATTTCAATGTACGATAAAAACAACAACACGAATGAAAAATGTGTCGAAAGATGTTGAAAATTATTCGATTTTACTTGTCAAATGTGTTTCTAAG
The DNA here is from genome assembly GCA_030522545.1 of Cremastinae sp. A BG-2022a. Lineage (NCBI taxonomy): Eukaryota > Metazoa > Arthropoda > Insecta > Hymenoptera > Ichneumonidae > Cremastinae sp. A BG-2022a. Next base: position 3,270 of record JAPYYW010004284.1, read on the forward strand.
CGACAAAATTCTTCAATCTTTGTTCTCGCTTGTTCCAGAGCGCGATCCGAGCAAAGTTGCTGGAGCTTGGCGTCCGTTACGACGAGGAGTTGCCGGATTACATTCTGGTGATGGTCGTGAACAAAAAGACTCGTCAGCAGATGCACGAGGACCTGCATCTGTTTCTGGAGAACAGTACGAGTCCGTTCGTCGACTGGCTGCACGATCAGGTCCTGAAGAAGCTGCAGAAGGTGACGGTGGCGAAGAAGAAGTCGTCCCGAGAGTTCATACCGGCGGTGGTGGTGAAGCAGGAAGAAGAGAGAAAGAAGCGAAAGAACGCAGCGGAGGAGGCGATCCAGGCTTCGGAGAAGGTGGTGACGAAGGTGGAAAAGAGTCGCTCTTCGCCGAGCGGAGACAAGCCTGAGAGAAGCGAGAAAAATTCCAAGACGGATGTTCCTGCCAGTCGGGAGGAACCTCGACAGGAGACTAGACAGAAGTCTGCGGAGCCTGCGAGAAGCGAAGAGCCCAAGCGAATCGCCAGGAGCGAAGAGAAGAGGCCGTCTCCGATCAGAGTCGAGTCTGCGGAGAGGTCAGCGGAGAAGGAGAAGACTGCGGAGAGGTCAGTGGAGAAGGAGAAGGCTGCGGAGAAGTCAGCGGAGAAGGCTCCGGAGAAGAGCTCCGGAAGAGCTCAAAAGAGGACATCCAGCCAGTCGGAGAGCTGCGAGCGGCCTGAGAAGAGGACGAAGGAAGGTGAGGCAGAGGCAAAGCCTGCGGAGCCAGAGAGGGAGAAGAATCAAGAGGAGACGGAGGAGAGATCGAGAAAATTAAAGTCGTACGTAAACAAGCCGAAGATTACATCCGTGATTTCGATAAAAACAAGGCTGGGATCTCCGAGGAAGAAATTCGAGGCGAAGAATCGATTCGAGGCCAAAAGATCGCTCACAGAGTTCCCTCACTCGAATTTTCCCCGTACCGAGGATCGGCTCGACTTTTCGAGATCCCGCGGTCCCCGAGCTCGTCCGGGAGCGAAAATCCCCGAGGCGAGGCCCCGTAGGTTCTTCGACGAGAAAAAGTATCCGAAAGTCGGGACGAAGGGGACGACGAGCGTCAAGGATCGCCTCGGTACGACGAGATCCGTGATTCCGTCGAAAAAGGCTCGGAGCAACGATATCGCGATGAAAAACGAGCGGAACGCGGTAAAGAGTCGTCTTGGACCGATAAAGAGTCGGCTGGGAAAGAATTTAGACCGAAAAGAATTTTCAGGGGTCGCCGAGGACGAAGAGGACGTGGGAGAGGCGTTCAAGGACGAAGAGGAGGACCTCCCGGTCGGCCCGGTAAGGTCCCGGATAATCGCGGTCGGAAAGCCGGAAATGGAGAAACGCCAGAACCGGAAGGAGGACAAGAGAGAGGAAACCGGAAGTGAGACCCTCGAGGACGAGCTCGAGGCTGGAAAAACTCTTGCCAGCAAGGTCATCGTCACCCCGAGGCCCTTGAAACCTCTCCAACCGGTTCAAAAACGCGCGACGCAGTCCCTGCTGCTCCGGGCAGTCGCCGAGGCCAATCGCTCGGTCGTCCGGCAAAAAAATCCCGAGCCTGTACTCACGGTGAGTAAAAAAGATCAGAACAACGCGAGAGAGAGGAAAAATCATGTTTTTTAAAAAACAAGGAATCGATCATTTCGATTCTCAGTTTTTTTTTTCGTCCCGATCCATGAATTTATAAGGCACGTTTTATTTTATAAATAATTTACACGCTGTAAATGTACAAATATTTAATCATTCGGACATTAAAGTATCGTTGAGAAAAAAAAACAAAAGAAAACAAATTTATTTCGCGCGCCTTGACCTCGTTCGATATAAAACCGATTTTTCCAAATTTTTCAAAGTTACGAGAAAAAAAAAATTAATGAGAATTCAATTTTGTTTCTTTTTTCTTTCAACTCTTTTTCTTTTTCGATCCTTAAATTACAAATTTTACCGTGAGAAATCGTTTCTCAGGAGAACAAGCCGAAGCTGAAGCGCTCGAGGCTGTCGTCGGGAAATCGAGAAATCGGTAAAAATCTGTCGGTACACCTGAACGCGACGAAAAGGCTCGTCATGGAAAAAATTCAAGTTCAACTGAGCACGATCGACAACGAGGACAAAGTCGAGACGAATCGATGCAAGTATCAACGATTAATAAAATTATAAAAAAATTTTCAAAATTGAAAAAAAAACAAAAAATTTCGTGATTTGTGAAAAACAAAACAAAAAACAATGTTAATTTTGATCACCAGACGCGTCGAGTCCGGTGAACGATGACCACATGGGCGTTGTAATGTCGCTTTTTCAACGGAGCGACGACAATCAAAAATTTCTAGTCACTCTCAATGGTTACAACAATAACGTGATAAAGGACAAAAGCGTAACCGACGAGGAAGAGGATGAGGAGGATCAATTGGAAATGGAGGTGAAATTTTCAAAAGATCAGCAAAAATTGATCTCTATTTTCGAAAAATTATCGAAAAAATTGATTTAGAACGAATGATCGACGAGGAAATAATTCGTGAATTAAAGATATAAATTTCAATCGCAGGCAGTCGACGATGAAGAAATTATGACGACGAGTCACCAAATAAACGACTCGATCGATCAGTCGAATTCCCCGATTTCGTCGTCCCGGATAATCGAGGGCGAAGAAAACGACGAAAAAATCATAATCGTCGACGAGAACAACGAGAATGAGAACATCGTTAATGTCGAGCTGAAGGACGAATCGCCGGAACGTAAGAGGCGAAAATTGAGCCCGATCGTGTACACGAGATCGACATCGAACAGTCCTGTCCCGGTACCAAAAATCATGAATAAAGAAATTTTGGAGAAGCGTACAGAAGTGCTGCAGAGCAACAAATCAAGAGACAAGTGTCGATACTGGCCAAATTGTACTCTCGGAGCGAAATGCGCTTTTTTTCATCCAGAAGTACCGTGCAGGTGAGATGAAATTTTGTTAATAAAAATTTTTTTGTCGATAATGTAAATTCCTCTATCGGTAAAGTAAATTTCTTTATCAGTAAGGTAAATTCCTCTATCGATAAAGTAAATTACTCGGCCGATAAAGCGAGTTGCTCTGTCGATAAGGTAATATTTTCGTCGGTAACATTAATTTTATCGACAAAAAAGTGCTTTTGAGCATTTTTTTAATCATCTTCAGAATTATGTCTATATATGATTTTTCTCAATAAAAAAAATTTTTTTTCAGTGCCTTCCCGGCTTGCAAGTTTGGTGAAAAATGCGCTTACAAGCATCCAAAGTGTAAATTTGGACTCGCCTGCACGAAACTTGGCTGCGCATTTTCGCATCCGAAGCAGCAATGCAAGTATCATCCATTCTGCACAAAGCCAGCGTGTCCTTACTCACATCCGCGAACGGTGACCCCGGTCGAAACTACGAGGGCAAAATTCACTTGGAAACGGCGCGATTGAATAGAGGTGAAAATTTAATTAATTATCATTATTTTTATCATTCTTTTCCTTTTTCTCGAAAAGAAGATGAAAAAAAAAACTATGGATTGCGTGATTCGCTAGAACGTAGAAGAAAAGTGTACAGCCAATGAATTCACACATGTCGATTCCTTTTTTTACGTCACGAGCGAACGAAGTTCTCGATGAGCAAACCAAAGTGAGGCCGGTTTGAGAGAAAAAAAATTTTCAAGTGCTCCCATCGAAATTGACCGAGTAACGCCTTTATGTAAATTTTACGAGAAGTCGCAAGAATAGAGTCGCACTGATTGATCAGATGTAACAAATCAATGAATTATTAAGAAAAAAAAACGTACCGATAGTCGCATGTTCATCTCCGTTGATTTTTTTTGTAACTCGAAACTATGTTTTCCGGGGGAAAAATGACTGTAAAGAGAAAAAGATCGATACTCACTGAATAATATTAATTATTATTAATGATATTATTATTATAAATATAGATCAGAATTAATGAAATGACATTGTTTTATTCGTTACATTCAAATCTCTTTCTTTCCTCATTCTTACTTCTAGATTTAAGTTTCTTACGCCGCGACGTGCTAGACCTAATTAAACTACTCATTAATATTAATTGATGCGATGATTAATAACAATAGTTTTCTTTGGTCGATTGAATTTTTTTTCGTTCAGGGAACGTCGGGCGCCAGTCGCAAGTCCGCGAAGCATGTTTTCGAGATCCCACGCATAAAGGTAACATTGCGTATGTTGAAGAAAAAAAAAGAAAAAAAAATACCTCGAGAACTCTCGCGGGGACCTTTTTTATCTCTGAAGATAATGTTCCATGTTACCGATCGTGACAGATAATGCAGGGTTCTACTATTACCGGCATGTCACCGCCGTAGATAAGGCAGGGTCCAACTCTACCGGGTTCTTTTGGTACAACAGGGATCTATCTTGCCGAAAACGTTCACTGCAAAAATAAAAACTCAAAAATCGTCGTGTTCTCGTTCGTGAACGAGAAATGTATCTCGATAGAGAGAGCTCGGAGTCCGGTTCATCAGTCCGACGAAGGACGTTCCCGATGCCGGTGTGAGCGCTGTCTCAATACCGGCCGTGGTAGAAACTCCGATACCGACGCTCGGATTCGGTGTTGGAGTTAGCAATGGCGTACCCTGGAGACTTATCGCGAGTGGCAACGCGCCAGGAGCGCACAGTCCCATCGCACCTCTGCTGCTCTCCGTTACCGATCTGTACCTCGTCGGTCTCGCTGATCTGATAAGACAGAATTTTTCATTATTGACTGTCGATAAGATCGCAACTCGATCGAGCGAAAATGTCTTATCGACGGTCGATCAAGTAGTTTTTCCTCTCTTATCGACGGTCGATCAAGTAATTTTCCTCTCTTATCGACGAGGTTTGTGTCGATAAAAAAGTTTTTTTTACGCAACAAACGATCGGGTTTGAAATGAAAATTTGAAAAATTGAAATTTGAAAAATTGAAATTTGAAAAATACAATGTTACCTGGAGCACCGGCACTTGAGCAGGCGTATGAATGCGGCGCGAAAAGTTTTGTTGAATACCGTGTAGATAACTGGATTTATTGTCGAGGAGACGTAACCGAGCCACAGGCAAGTGTCGACCACGTGTCCCGGCACCGGGCAGTCAGGACACGCCGCGAAAAATATGTTGAGCAAGAAAAAAGGCGCCCAGCACAGTACGAACGTGAAAAACACCAGTCCGAGGACTTTACTCGCTTTCTGTTCTGTCGCGACTGCATTCGCCGCCAACGATCTCCGTTTTGTTCTTCCGTGCAAAAACCTGAAAAAAAAATTTTTTTAATTTAAAAAAAAAAATTTTTTCCCCTTTTTTTTTAATTTTTCACTATCTTCAATTTTTTTTGCAACTTTTTTTTCAACCTCATTGCGCCGAGTAGGATTTGGGTCGAGAGTTCGATCCCGAAAGCATTTTTCTCGTTGAAAAAAGTAATTTTTCCTACATGCGCTATATTCGGTATTGGTGAAAAGTGGTAACGGTCGATACTGGTCAGACATCAAGAAAAATTTCGATTTTGCTCTTCACAAGGTGCAAAAGTGTATTGAAAAATGGTTAAAAAATTACCTCAAATTGAGATTGGGTGGCGCAACGTTTAGATGGAGCTTCAACGATCTGAGATTGAAATTTCTCGTCTCCCGCGCTATGTTCTCGGGCGTCTGAGTCCCCTGGTCCATTTTGACACAAATCCGAGGATTCCCGGAATCTGAGTCCTCGATACCGTCGTAGCTTATCTGTGATTGAGTACCAGCAGTCCGAGCACTCGTGCTCCGACTATAAAAGCACACAATAAAAAGTGTATACAATCAAAAAATCCTTTTTCCATTTTTTTACGAAAAATAAAACCAAAATAGTAGTGAATATAAAAAAGGTGGAAATATGGTCGTAAAAACGTTCTATTTTTGATCGAGCACTCAAAAGTTTTCAGTTAACGATATGTTTAAAAATATTTATCGTATGAAAAATCAAGTGGATTAAGATTTTATTTTTTAAGCGAATTTTTATACGATTTTTGAATATTTTAGAAGCTCTTCGAAAAGTAGAAAGAATATTATGTACGAGAATAGAGTTCTCGACTTTTTCAAGAGTCAGAGCTTTTTAAAACTTAGAAAAAAAAGAAAATAGAGTAGTGTAATTTTTTACCAACATAAATTCGCGCTAACGACTCTTTATCAAATTTATTTTCTCATCAATAAAAAGTGAACTGTACGTGACACGCTATTTTTATACATATTGTTTTTTTTTATTTCACAATAAATCGAGTGTCATTCGGAGCAAGCCTCATTTCCGAATGAGGGAATGAGAGGACTAGACTGGAAAAGTCAGTTTCATCGATTTCTTGTCCAACGGAGAAAAAAATTGTCAAAAAATAGCAAAAAAAATACGACGATGAAAAACTACATCGAAGAATAGGTACAAAAAATTGTCCAAGCGAAAACAGTCATTTAACGAGACAAGCAATATATTGACTATAAAAAAACCCTGAAAAACGTTTCGAAAAACCAAAATTTACGAGTCGAAGGTTTAAGAGAAATTATTTTTAAAATGCAGGAAATGGAAATGTCAAAACTAATGAAAATCGAACATGTCTGACCTGTCGACACCACTACTACTTCCGCCAAAAACAGGAAAATAAAGATACAACGGTAAAAAAATATGTGAACAAATGTACAAATATTTTTTTAAGCAAAAACTTTTTTTTATAAAAATAATGATTCAAATGATCAAAAGAAATTAGTTAAAAAATATAGGAAGAAAATTATAGAAATAACGAAAGTGGAAAATATGTCTGACCTGTCGGCACCGCCACCACTTTTGCCAATAAACAGGAAAATAAAGATATACCGTTGAAAAAGTACGTGAATAAATACACATTTTTTTTGAAAAAACTAGTTTAAAAAATATAGGAAATAAATTATGGAAACGAAAAAAGTGGAAAAAGTGTCTGACCTGTCGGCACCGCTATCACTTCTACCAAAAAAAAACCAGAAAAATAAAGGTGCACCAGTGAAAAAATACGTAGACAAGTACATAAATTTTTTAAAAGAAAAAGCATTCATTAAAAAAAAAGTTGTATATTAACAGTAAAAAAATAAGTTCAAAAAAAATAGGAAATAAATTATGGAATGAACGAAAGTGGAAAAAGTGTCCGACCTGTCGGCATCGCTACCACTTCCACTAAAAAAAAAACAAGAAAAATAAAGATACACCGTTGAAAAAGTACGTGAAAAAATACACAAAATTTTTTTTAAAGGAAGAACACTAACTTAACATAAAAAGTTATATATTAACATTAAAAAAAAATTAGTTCAAAATATATAGGAACTACATTATGGAATTAACGAAAGTGGAAAGAGTGTCCGACCTGTCGGCACCGCTACCACTGCTACCAAAAAACCACGAAAATAAAGGTGCACCAGTGAAAAAGTACATGGACCAGTACATAAATTTTTTTCAAGGAAAAACATTCATATAACAAAAAAAGTATATTAACAGTAAGGAAAATTAGTTTAAAAAATATAGAAAGTATAAATTATGGAATTAACGTAAGTGGAAAGAGTGTCCAACCTGTCGACACCGCTACCACGAATATAAAAAAAAATAAGGAAAATAACGATCAATCGTTAACAAAGTACGTGAATAAATACACAAATGTTTTTTTTAAAGAAAAAACACTAACTTAACAAAAAAGTGATATATTAACAGTAAAAAAATTAGTTTAAAAAATATAGGAAATAAATTATGGAATTAACGAAAGTGGAAAAAGTGTCCGACCTGTCGGCACCGCTACCACTAATCTATATTAAAAAAGCATGAGGCCTCTAATCGATTAACTGGTATAGAGTGCATTATGCGGAGCGCATTGACTTTTGGCTAATTTGTACTCATTTAGAAAGAAATTTAACGTGCACTGCTTTGGAAAGAATGACCTTGAAGTTATAATCATCAATTTCGTTTTGCAAAAATTTTCTGGAATTTCCCACCATAATGTGAATATCGTCGAAGACACGAAAATATATCGCCATTTGAAATTTTGAAATTTTCCTATTTTCGATTCTCGAAAAATCAGTCTGGATGTCGCCTTGAACGCGCTAAATTTTTCCACAGTTCACTTTTATTACAACTTAACTGATGCGTATAATAATGTGAAAACAACTTTGCAATTAAATTTTCTACTATTTGTAGCAAATATACCTGAATAATTCGGGGATCGTAAAAATATGAAAAATAAATAGAGAAAATTCGTCGAGCGTAACGAGGAAAAAAGTATCAAATTTTCGTTAATTCCTCGGTCATTATTGTTTCCATGGTGATCGGTCGAGGTTCATGGTGATTTTTGACTGGATTTTGAATCAGTAGCCTGGTAGAAAGTGTCGGGGTAAGACGTGTCGGGTCTTACAAGGTAGTTCGTTACCGAAAAACATTTCGCAGAAATTATACAAGTTCAACTGAGTGAGTGAAGTGAATAGTGTTTCAAGTGTTTCGAATTTATAATATCATTTAAAAATACTTAAAAAAATGGCAGTGTGGATGGAAGTGCTGGCCAATTAATCAGTTTTTTATGGTGTGGTGAATAAAGTGCAAGGCCCACGGAACAT
>JAPYYW010004285.1:0-11851 GCA_030522545.1 Cremastinae sp. A BG-2022a
TATTTTAATTATATTTTGAATATATGCAAGTACATATCTAGCATATATTTTTAATATATATTTTTTATATTCAAAATATATACATTTTTCCATGGGGGGGGAGGGGGTGTTCGGGGTGAGCGGCAGCAGAGGCGCAGGCGCGCAGCTTGCCAAAAAAAGGGGGAAAAAAAGTAGAAGAGGCGCGCATATATGCGCGCTGCTGGCTGCGGCGGCGGGTGCGCGCGTATATATTAGCCGTGTGTATATACGGCGGGCGCATCGCGCATCAGGGGGACAGGTGTGCGCGCGTATTCGCTCCCCGCGCGCGCGTGATTCAATGAACGATCGGCATCCGCGCGCGCGGCGCGCTCCGCTACTCATCCGCTCTCGCTCTTCCCCTCTCTCTCTCTCCGTTTAAATTCTCTCATCTTATTGCCACCTCGCCGACGCACACACCCGAAAACTCGTTCTACGAACTCTCATTTGGGTATTTGTTTATGGAGAGAGGGAAGCGCGGAATGATCGTGGAGCGACGCCCGTGAACGCGCAATTAACATTCAGCCGATACTTTGTTTCATACCGCGCGCGCGAGATATTCCCCAAGATTTACAACTTCTTCGAGACCCGAATATATATATATATATATATATATATAAACAGGCGAAAAATATACTCTCGGGGTTTATTCCCGGGTAGTCTTCCGCGGCGGCCGGTGGCCCGAGGAAAAATATATCGGGGAACAATAAAAAATTGTGATGCCCGAAAAATATATACTCTGCCGAGGAAATATAAGCGGAGGGGCTCTTTTTAATGAGAGAACGCGCGCTCGAGATATTATATATATATATATAATAACGAATGTATATTTATATATATATGTGTGGTATAAGAAACGGAATAAAATGGAGTTGAAGAAAAGGAGCGAGGAGAATGACGAGAGAAATGCGGAGAAAAAGCGGGAGGCTGCGCGCGGCGGCGCGTCGCCGGTGTAGGTGTGTATAAGATTGGAGCAACGGAGTGCCGCAGCGCATGCAGCGGCGACGGGGAGGAGAGTATCTCTACAGCGAGTGTATACACGTACGGGGTCATCCACGGCTCTGGAAGGAAGACCCGGCGGTGTGGTGTGCGCCCTTCTTTCTCTTTCTCTCTCTCTCGCCTGCATGCTCCTCGCGTGATATGTACCACGGCTCGCGAGCGTTCCGGACTAACTTGGAATACGAGTTTCCACTCGGTCGTCACTCTCTTGTACCGTACACACACGCTTCGCTTCCTACGTAGTTCGTCCGCGCCCTCGCTTCCTCTCCTCATCCTCTTATTTCTCCTCTTCTCTTCCTCCTCCTCCTCCTCCTCTTTCTTGCTTTTCTTTATCTTTCTCATTCCGCGCGAGAGCCCCGCGCGTCTCTTTCTTTATTCTCCAAACGAGTCGGCGCTATATATTTCTCGTAGCGCGGAAGACAAACCCGACTCGGCTCATAATTAACGGCGAGCCTAGCGCCGCGTATGTTCAACTACAAAAATAACGAACAATCTCGTATATTTTCTAAGCAGCTCGCGGTGTTTGTCTTGCTTTCTTCTTTTCGTAAATACCTTCCATATAGTTCCGAAACTTTCGTATCAATCCCCCTTTTCTCCGACTGATTCAACGGCCAAGTTCGAACGACTCTCGATGGAGTAAGAAATCGCCGGAATCGTAAATAACGGGGAAAAAGCCGGAGAGGGAAAACGTAAGAGCGCTCCCCGTAACACCCCTCTACCAACTTGCCACACGCGGCGAAAAATTTACTAAAGGATTTTATATCCCCCAGATTCCTTTTATGTTTGTCAGTGTGTATTCCATTTTATTTTTCCAGATAGAAATTGTTGGCAGTACGCTAGCTCTACTCTTCACTTCTCCGTATTCATGACCATTTTTTAAGTTACATTTGGCTTTTTAAAATTGCAGGGGAATTTTTTTTTTTGAGTACATTTATTAAAAAATAGTCTATTTTTTCAAAGCAGTCAAATTCAAGATGAAATATGAAAAAATATCGTCATGAGTATAGAGAAGTGAAGAGTATAGAATTATTACTGCCAAATTATTTGACGATTATTGATTGACTCAAAGACCCCAAGTCACAATCAATATATTTTGTTTGGCTGATCTCATTATAATGAAAAATCGAAAAAACTGACTTTTGATCGGTTTTAAAAAATTTTTTTCATATAAATTCTTGGACTGCGCCCTGAATAAGTAGCATTTTCGTCATCTACGGCAAATTTCCGATCGAATAGGGTCTTAAAATCGAAAAAAAAATTCAAAATATTTTGCAAATTTTAGAAGGGGCGGTATTTCCATTTTTTTTTCAAATATTGTCAAGGCGTCATTACTCTTAATGTAATTGATGTTTTATCGTAATTCTTGCGCCATTCGTTTCATTTTGCAAAAATCTTAAAAAATCACCCCTATATAATAAAGTTAATTTCGTTAAAAGGAGAAAGAAAAGATGTCGCTGATTGCATGAAATTTTCATGAGTCTACGAGATCCAGTGTGACTCTCCAAATTATGTGAAATTTTTATTCTCTATATTTAGTGCCTATTTGATGGGAAATTTCCCGTAAATAACGAAAATGATAATTATTCGGAACCTAATCCAAGAATTCATATTGAATAAGCCAAAAAACTGACTTTTGAATCAGTTTTTAATTTTTTCAATATGAATTCTCGAATTGTGTCCCAGATAAGTAACATTTTCGTTATATCCGGGAAATTTCTGATCAAATACCATCTATTAAAAAAGACGCCTCTAATGAGCTCATTGGAATGGAGCGCATTATGCGAAATTTATAAGAAGAGCTTGCTCCTAAAGAAAAACCGCAAAATATCAATTCAAACTTCTATAATTTTTAAAATATAGGAAAAATTATTTAAAAAAAAGAATAATTACGATATTGAAATTAAAATAGCAACAGTCTTGTTTTTGAATCACGTTTTTAAGTGTATGCGAGTATGGCCTCTCGAGAGAATAATAATAATAATAACAATAATATAGGAGAGAGAGAGAGAGAAAGGGAGAGGAAGAGAGATAGAGAAGGCATATACGGGCGACAAACGCGTGTCAAATAGGCGGGTCCGAGCAACATTTTAAACGGCTAAATAAAATGGGAAATATAGAGGATCTCGGCAAGGGGCAGGTCATAAGAACGTAGGTGGTCCGAGGGATCGCGTCTTATGGCAGGGAGCGTGTGCAGCCGAGAAATGCGAACGAGGTATCGCGGGCTCGCGTGTGCTCGCCGTACGCGCTCCTGCTGGCTCCTGCTGCTGGGCCCGTCGCGAAACGCGCTCGCACGCGGAGCCCGTCTTTATAAAGGTAAGGACCGTGACCGCGTGTACGCATGCGCCTCGGTCATTGACAAGCGCATGCGCATGCGCTCCTTTTCTCGGCTCTCGCCAACACTCCGGGCTGTTGCACTTTTTTTTATTTTTATTTATTTATTTATTTTCTTCTTCGCATCGCTCCTTCTTCCTCCTCCTTATATTCTCTTCTTCTTCTTCTTCTTCTTCTTCTCCTTCTTCTTCTTCATCGGCGGGCCTCGTGTGTCCTCGATGATCATGCAGAAGAATCCTATCTCTTTCTGGGACGTTGCACTCTCCTCCGGGTCCCACTTTGCAGATTGGATAAACGCCGGCCAGAAAAGAAGAGGTTCGAGCCGAGCGAGTAGTCCCCCGAGAAGGGGAGAAGACATCGCGAATCCTGTCGTGCTTTTCAGTATATTTCTCTTCCTTTCCCGCTGTTCTCATCCTTTTTTTTGACTTGCCCATATACCGAGAGCAAGCCCGCTAAACCCGCCCATTACTTTCGTGATTTACAATTAAAGTCGCGCCCGAGCGCTCTCCGGCCAACGTTCGACCCGCTATAACCGCCGCCGCGCGCGCGAGCTCCGGCATGGTTTATGGAAAGTCCTCTCCTGTAAATACATCCGGACGAATGAGGCCCCGAAGTTAACCTCCTTCGCGATCCCGCCATCGAGCGCGACTTTAATAAATACACGAAAAACGTCACTCCGCTCGATGGCGAACGCTCGGGCGACTTGCGCCAAAGTAACCCTCAATATATATATATATTTACATAAATATATCTATATATATATTATTCACAACCGAAAAACCATCCCCGCGAATATCCGAGATAATAAGAGGGCGAGCTTCGTTGTCGAACGAGCGACACCGCTGCGACGGCGGGGGAGGTATATGAGCGAACGAAACGAACGAGCGTCGAACACGACTCGAGAACGGGTGAGTGAGTTAACGCCAGCGTGAAACCCCGCTGTATATACGCGACACTATGCATACCGCCACACCCTGAGACACGCTCCGAATTTGAAATTTAAATTCGGTACTTCTCTCGCGGGACGTAGCCTGACCGGGCGAGAGGAGCGCGGAGAGGAGTCTCGTACACAGGGCGCGAGAAGCGGCAGAGGATCGCCGTGAAAAGGAGAAAGGCCCGGCCGGATCGTGTACTGTGACGAGAGCGATGATGTACACACACACTCAGCCTCTCTCTGATGCTGCGAGCAGCGAGCGAGCCACCTGCGAGCCAAAAGAGAATCGCGTCCGTCCGAGAGGAAGAGCTTGTCCCGAGAACTGACAACGAGAACAACGTGACACTCACCGCTATTTGCGACTATGTAAATACAAATCTTGCCGGAGACACCACGCGGCGACGGTAGCCAGCTCCGAACGCAAACAAGATATTCCATTTATGCCTGTTACCTCTCTCATTTCTCGGCGGACTGCCACAAACGCGCTTCCAGTTTTGTCTCATCGAGGCCAAACAATCGACACCGACAATCCCCCCGGGGTCGCTGAAAAAAAAAAGACAACATAGGGGCCAAAATTCGATGAGGGAGCAATAATGTGTATCAGCACTTTTATTTTTCATTCCGGCATCAGCAGAGCCTCTCTCTCTCTCTCTCTCGAATAAACGTGTTTCGTCTGACCAACTTCCGTGTGTAATGCAGAAAAACATCTTTTCTTTTTGTTCTATCTTTTACTCTCTTGCATTCTGCTTCGACATTTTTTTATTCCGGGATATCGGTTTTGAGCGAAAATAAAGAATATACGTTTGCGGCAGCAGATTTATTCTCCTGGCACTCTGGCGAATAGACGCTAAGACCCGGTTTAACGCGAGTACGGGAAATCCATTGGAACGGGGGGGACACATGCACGCTCGGTTTGAATCGTATATGTATATATATATATATATATATATATATATATATGTAACTGCTGGTACGTGTGGACGACTTTCACCTCCGAGCACGAATACAGAGATCCCTCGTTTCGATAACGAACCGAGGCTCGCCATAATTTGTGAATATATTATAGAAAGTAGTGGCGATTTCTTGAACGTCCAATAGAGATAGAATAGCTAGAGTTATATATACGCTGCGCTCCTTTGGGAACACCTCATCGTGCGGCGTGTGTGTTTTTCCACCCGAGAATAAACGCGCATTCGGCGCGCGTATCTCCGGTTTACATCCTCTCGAAAGTACAAAAAAAATATTAAGCAGGAAGAAAAATGAAATAAAAGCTTTTGATTTAATAAGCTTTTGAGATAAATGAGAGTTTGTCGCGCCAAGTATCTCGAGAGAGGTTCCGGATATCGCATGACAGTTCTACAAAACCAATAATTGACCGCGTGCAGGCCTCTGCTCTCGATCCAGTTGAAAACTATTTCTGAATTCAACTTCGAGCGGAGCCTGCTTTATTCCTATATATCTATATAAACGAGAGGAGAGAGAGAGAGAGAGATGACGAAGAGTTCTCGCGCATTCGTTCGCTCATCCAGCGGACATTCCCGCATTCCAGGTAAAGTTTCAAGACCTTGAGTATAACTCCTGAGAGATGATGATGGTAATGGATTCGAGGTATAGCAGCGCGCGCGCTCGTCGCGATACTTGAAGGAAAACTCGGCGAGTCCCAGTAACATAAATCGCCGGCTATTTCGCAGCGTGAATAAGCTTTGATCCGCTAAAAGAGATCGGAGAGGCTTACGGTGCGGATCCCTCTGGAATTTCCGGATCGCGACAGCAGCGGGTCGCGCGATCGAAGGCCGCCGCGCGATACGCTGTACATTATTCGCAATGATCTCGGGATGACTCGCTTGATTCTCGAGGATTATAATACACTCTCTCTCTATATATATAGTATTATTATGATATTATAGATATGGAAATCCAGCGGAGAGATTCGTTGGTATGGATTAGGCCGATGACGTGTTTGGAGCGGCATCGCGCGGAATCTGCGTCGTTGTGCGAACAGGGGCGGCTGGTTGCTGATGCGGTTTTGAAAGCTCTCTCTCTCTCTCTCTCTCTATCTATCTCTATCTCTCTCTCTTATATAGAGCTCCCGCGTTCTCGCGATGTGCCGTCGTCGGGAAAGGTTGGGTGCGTGTTGTTGAACGCGGCAGCCAGTGGTGCTGTCGCCACCATTGGCAACATCAGCAGAGCCTCCTAGTCTCCGGTGCGGCCCGCGCGCGCGGTTCTCCGTGTCTCATATAACGATGAGAGAGGCGGCGCGCGCGGTGTGTGTCGGCTTCGGGGGTGGCGACCGAAGCGCACGCGGGCGGGCGCGACCGGTGGCAGCCGCCGAGGTGAGCTGGTCGATAACCAGCCGTCGTGTACATACCATTCACGCATACTACAACTTCCCCTCGCTTTTCTCCTCATCCTTCGCGCCCTCGGCCGCTTCACGCACACGACTCGCACACAGCGACACTTTGGAGAACAGAAGCTTCCCTCTGCCTTATTCTCTCGCCCCGTACAAACGAGCCCCTCTCGTCTCTTATTCTTACTTACCCGAGCAGCGAATAGCACGCTCGATCATTACCAGTTCTCCGTCTACGCGCCGGAAGGATCATTTCCCTCGGAGATATAACGAGAGAAATTGGAATTCTCCCCGACCGCGTGTGCGTGTGTCTCTTATTATTGAGTCACCGCATGCCGGACACATATATATATATGCACGTAACGATGAAAACGAAAATATAATACAGAAATAAATAAATCTTACGAATATAAAAATGTGAATGTTTGTATGTTTGGATGCTTGTTACTCAATCACGCAAAAACGGATGCACGGATTTGAATGAAATTTGTCATAGAGACAATTTACAACGTGGATTTGAACATAGGCTACTTTATTTTGACTCATTGTGACCAGATGGCACTGCAGAGTACGAAATTCTATAAAAATCGACATATCGATATGAAAATTGGTTCAGTATTCAAGCTCGTAGAAAATTTCAGCGTTATTCATTTTGTTATGACTCACCACCAGAGAGCGATTACATATATCAACTTTTATATCGTTCAAAGGATGGCTCAAACATTTTTGTAAATGCGTATAATAAAAACAACAAAATTTTAGCGATATATGCACTTTTTAGTAATTCGCCGGTAGATGAAATTTTTTTTAATAAAACAACTTTTTGAAATAAATGATTTTTTTGTCGAATTATGTTCAGAAATGGCAAGTATAAAAAAGTAAAGATAATATTCAATCCTTACTTAAGGTGATGTGGTAGATGTACCACCGGACACGTATAAGTACGAGAGAGATAGCTGCAAAACGCGATTCGTTCAAACATGCAAATTATTGATATTTCGTCAAAATTCAAAGATCAGCCCATTTTTACCAATAACCTGCGAGGGCTGAATATATATTATTCTTATTGACAAATAATTGAAGATATTTGAACCAATCGCGTTTTCCAAGTGACTGTGGGGAACTGCGGTAGTATATAACCGCAAAGCCGTGTTGAGACAGATTTTCTTAAAAATTTGCTCAGATCTTCTTTAATGTCATATGAAAACGTGTATCAAATTTTACAAAACTTCGCCATCTAGAAATCGAGATATTATACATTGAAAGTCATTGCTTTTTCGAATCTTCCATAAGAGCCCATGTTAGAAAGTAGCAATTTTTAAAATTTAATATCTAAATAACTACATGGTAAAGCCTTTTTAAATTTTGCAAACACTTTAACACAAAATTCCAAGTGATGATTTTACATCAAGTTAACACATAAGGACAAACTTTTGAATATACTGTCCCGGTTGTACTATACCTTAATGGTAAATTTGACGATTACCGCGAGGGCGCGAAGCGCCCGAGTCACTATATATATAACCTGCTAGTACACGTATACATATGTCGGGCATCGACTTTCCAATATGTCACTGGGCATATCATTACTTTTTTTTCTTCTTTTTCTCAGCACACTTATATATCTATATAAAGAACAGAGAGTGTGTTGTATATGTTTATGGAGAAAAGATTTTTGTTGGCAGCCCCCGTTATATTCGGAGCGCGAATATATTCTCTCGTTCGAGTTTCCGAAACTCGTCCGTTCCAATTTTTCGATGGCAACTCCGATTTGGCTGTTACGGGGCGCCAATCTTTACGGTCTCTCACGCGTTCGTTCCGCGTTCACGGTTTGCACACGGGTCCTCTCCGTGTTTCGCGTGCACAAACGCGGTCTAACGGCCCGGACAATGGGGGAAACATCGGCGAAATCTGGCCAGAGCTGGATAAAGCGGAAGCGGCCCGTACATAAGACGGATGCGGCCTCGATCTGCATATGCCTTCGCCATTTCCGATTCTCCGGCCGCCCACCGGCGGATTGTTGGCAGAGCCATCCGGTCCTCTTTTCGCTCGTTTATGCAAACTCCGGTATTGTTCCCGAAGAAGTTGGTCAGGCATTTCGATGAATACCTCCCGAGTACACAGTCTCTGTACATATAGCTATATAAAGAAAAAATATAGAATTATATTCATACAAGACAGATTCACATTTGGTATAGACACACACACACACACATATATATAGCTATTAGCAAGTATAGTGCAGCTATAGTGGTTATAGTGGTTATAGCAGGTAATCGTAAAATTTACCATTAAGTAAGGATTGAATGTTATCTTTACTTTTTAATACTCATATACCATTTCTGAACATAATTCGATAAGAAAATAATTCATTTAAAAAAGTTGCTTTGTAAAAAAATATCATAATCTATACTGGCGAATTACTAAAAAGTGCATATATCGCTAAAATATTTTTGTTTCTATTATACGTATTTTACAAAAAAATTTTGAACCATCCTTTGAACGATAAAAGAGTTGATGTATGTATATAATCGCTATCTGGTGGTGAGTCACAACAAAATGAATAGCGCGGAAATTTTCTATGAGTTTAAATACGTAATTTGAACCAATTTTCATATCGATATGTCGATTTTTATAGAATTTCATACTCTGCAGTGCAATCTGGTCACGATGAGCCAAAATAAAGTAGCCTATGTTCAAATCCACGTTGTAAGCTGTCTTTATGACAAATTTCATTCAAATCCGTGCAACCGTTTTTGCGTGATTAAGTAACAAACATACAAAAACATTCACATTTATATATTAGTAAGGTATGTAGTATATATTTCGAAGCAGGACGCTCTCTCGCTTAATCGAAGCGAGAGCTGTCATTGCCGTTCGGTTATATGTGCTTGGGACGGCGACGGGAGAAACGGGGATCGCGGCTCTAGGACTACTCGATGAGATTAATCAAATTATAGAGACGAGAGAGCAGGGTGCTTCTAGATACGTGAATGTGCGCGCGCTCTACTTGGCTCTATACATAGCGGAGCAAGAGGATATGGACTCGATAAAAAGTCATTCGGCAAATTGAAATCGTGACGCAGGCCCGTATTTTCTTATCGAATCGCGCGACTTTTATCCCCGCGGCGCGTTACCTGTGTATATATACACACACACACGTCGGGCCATCAACGATATATATATTTCGAAATCTCGACATTTTCAGCTCACCGACTCTCCTGCTGAATTTCATTCAACTTTTATCGCGTGTACTGCTTTTTCAGATAAAATTTATATTGATTTTTAACTTAATTTTCTTGTTTTTTTT
The DNA here is from genome assembly GCA_030522545.1 of Cremastinae sp. A BG-2022a. NCBI lineage: Eukaryota > Metazoa > Arthropoda > Insecta > Hymenoptera > Ichneumonidae > Cremastinae sp. A BG-2022a. The sequence goes on from JAPYYW010004285.1 coordinate 9,937, forward strand.
CTTCGTTTTTCAGTTGTTTTACTGGACACGACGACGGAGGAGAGTCTGGAGTGGACGCGATATCCTTACGGGCCTCAGGCAACGACCCCCGGGGTGAGTCCAGTCAACAATTTTTTCTATTATTGCATACAATATAAAAGAATGGGAAGAATAAACAATCGGCGCGATGAGTATACCCTCGTGAAGAGAGAAATTGAAGAAGATCGTGCTGGGAGGAAAGGAAAAATCATTTTTCACGAGAGCTCCGCCGTGTGCCGTATAAGAATGACGTTTTCCCAAACTCATTAACTCCGCGCGCGCGGTGTGTCTTCCCCTTTTTTATCTCGCTTCGTTTTTTTTTTCCTTTTTTTTTAACCTTGAGTAGAGCGGAGATGACGGGAAGGGAAGGCGCGAGAGCGTCATCCCGAGATCGTGCGTAAAGCGTCGCCCAGTCGCGACGGAGGCGCATACGTTACCATCGAGGCTTCCCCTCATCTCGGTCCGCGAGCGAGCGCTCCCGCTGGCTCCTCTCTGCCATACGTACCGCTCTCGGCGCCATGTTTGTTTTTCAGTTGTTAAGCACCCAGCGGGCCGCCAGACAGGTTTAAATCAGCCTCTGCTTTTGTGGCCGTTCGCGCTGCTCTTCGTCCCTCTTCTTCTTCTTCTTCTTCGCGTTTTTAATTTTTCTCCTGCATCCTATATAAGCATCATTCTCGCAGCATCTTATTCGCTTGTCCTCCCGATAGAAATAATTTTCGTTGAAAAATACTCTTTCCCCAAAATCAATTTTCGGATGAGTTCTGCGGATGGAATTTTTTGCACGAGTGCCTTGGCCAAATCGAAAGGTATATATAGATATATATAGGAGTTGATTTTTAGAAGCATCAGCGCCAATATAAAGGCGTTATTGCGCCAGAGTCAATAGCGGATATACCTGGACTCGCGCGCCGCGTCCCTTTTTTCTCTCTCTCTCTCTCTCTCATCCTCTTTCTCACCGTCCTGGCTCGCAGTCCGCGGACTCGACAAACCGCTGGGCCACTACTCGTTAGCGTCGACCCGTTAATCGCCGCTACCCGAGCGTCCCGCCGCCGGTCGTATCTCCGCTTCGCTCGCTCTACTGTTTATTCTTTTCTCATCCTCGCGCGAGCTCATTCCGCGCGCTAAACGAGCGACTTTTCAGTGAACCCGCGAGTATTTACACGCCGCCGTCGGCCTCGGATCACAGGAGAAACAGCAACGACGCGCCATGAGTTTTTGGAACAGAAAAAGAACTTCAAACAGACCTATAGAGAGCGATTATTATCACTGAATTCGAAAAATCGCGTTCACTCGGAGATTATGTGTATGCACTAACTTCCGAGAGCACTTTTCACCTTTTCATCGTTAACGCGCTAACCATTCGCACCTTTTGAAAATATACGCGCACTTTTTATCGTCACGAGACTCCAATTCGAAAAGATTTTAGGCTCCAAAAACAGGATTCGTGTTGTAAAAAACGCCGAGGAAAGTATATTTACAGGGTTTTTGTAATCGTTGAAGAAAAATTCTTTGGGATAGCATATACATTTGTAGAGTCAATGAAAGTCAATGAAATTTTTGCCAATTTTTGAAGGTACCCCTTTCCATTTTTTCAAAAATCTTCAAAGGGTCGTAACTTTTTAAAAAATGGATGAATTAACGTGATTCTTGCGCCATTCGCTTTGTTTTGCAAAAAACTTTAAGAATCACACGTAATAAAGTCGATTTTGTGAAGAGAAAGAAAATATATGACCAATTGAAATTTTCATGGGTCCACGAGACCCAGTGTGACTCACCAAATTTTTAGAATTTTTTTTATTTCAATTTTAAGAGCCTATTCGATCGGAAATTTTCCGTAGATAACGAAAATGATAATTATTCGTGGCGCAATCCAACAATTTATATTGAAAAATTCAAA
>JAPYYW010004286.1:0-13891 GCA_030522545.1 Cremastinae sp. A BG-2022a
TTTCTCGATTTTAAGAGCCTATTCGATCGGAAATTTCCTGTAGATAACGAAAATGCTACTTATTCGGGGTGAAATTCAAGAATTCATATTGAAAAATTCAAAAAACGATCCAAAAATCAGTTCTTTGACTTAATTCGTTGACAAATTCACTGTCACTTGATGAAATCAACTTTATTAAGAGTGATTTATAAAGATTTTTGCAAAATGAAGAGAATGATGCTAGAATTATGTTAGTTAATATATTTTTAAATTAATCACGTCTTGAAGATAGACATTTGTCAAATATTTTCAAATGTTCCGTTTCCGCTGCAATTTCGAAATAAAAAGTCTATACAAACATTATTCTGTTAAAATGCAATGTCTGGTAAAAATTGCCATCTGGTCACGATGAGTTAAAATAAAGTAGCCTATGTTCAAATCGACGTTGAAAACTGTCTCTATGACAAATTTCATTCAAATTCTTGCAAAAGTTTTTGCGTGATTGAGTAACAAACATCCAAACATACAAACATTCACATTAATATATTAATAAGATTGTTTTCTTTGTTTATACATTACTAGTGGAACTAGTGGAACTACTTGTTTATTTATGGATCTATTCTACTTTTTGTCTAAGGCTTCGGCCAGAACATGATATACTACCCTTTCCCATGCTTTAACCTCGGTAATTAATTCATTACTATTCTCGTTATTTTTCGTTTTCACCAGGCGACTCAATTGGACGAGGCGAAACGGAGATTGGAGGAAGAGGAAAGGGCCCGCGCCGGAAGCAGGCAACGTCACGCGACCACCGGCAAACAGCTCCACGTCGAATCAGGGATGCAGAGTCAAGCTTCCAATTTGTCGAAATACGCGATTCAATCAAACCAGTCGACGTTGCGAAAGAGCAGACAGGATGTCGGGGATTTCACAACCGCGGTATTCACCTTCTGTGACGAACCGTTGGCCTACAGGACCAAGATTCCTGGACGGAACGTCACTCTAAAACAATTTAAGGAATATTTGCCCAAGAAAGGGAATTACCGGTAAGAATCGTGCGTAGTCGAAAAGAATTCAATTACTGAATTTTCCTTTGTTTCATTATCTTAACAAATATCCTGAGAAGTAAAAGTAAGAAGATTTGCTACAAATCTCGTATTTGTTAAGTGTCAAACGGGAGAAAACTTTCGTACTTGTGAATCATGAAAAACGAAAGAGAAAAAACCTTTTACCTCGCAAATCAATCGATTAAAAAGTTTTTTAAATGAAAAATAAATGAGAAAAAATATATGATATCTGTGATTTTCTTTTCTTTCAGTTTCTTCTTTAAGACGGAGTGCGAAGACTTGGAGATGAAAGAGATTCAAGAGGAAATAACGGACGACGCGGAGGTATTGCCGCTGTGGGAAGGCAAAGTGATGGCCAAGGTGAAGGCTCCGGAGTAGGAAGCGCACAGTTGGGCAGTTCTCGCGGCCTCCGAAGCGACTTGTACAGTTAAACTGGAATAGTTATTTCGTATCGATCAGTATTCATCCTGTGAACCGAACCTTCTTTCTCCTTTATCTTTCTTTCGTCTTCCTTCTTTTTTAAAAATTAATCGCGTCATCCATAGTCAAATACGTCGTACGCACAAAGGGCAGGCAGCAGCAACGATGTCGCGTTGATGAACGAGTGAGCGAGCGAGAGGAAGGGCCGAGACCGTGCGGCCGAAAACGCGATACGAGCCAACGAATTCTTCCTTCGAAGGACTTTCCGAAACTCGCCAGACGGCTTCTGTCTCTTTCAATCGAGTGTACAAAAAGGCCTGCGTAGTTTATCGCCTTGTCAAGGTGCGCGTAGACCCTAGTTTATAAAGTAACTCCTTGATTCCAGAGCGATTGGAAAAAAAGAGAAAGAGAGAGAGAGAAAGAGAAGAAAAAAAAACAGTGCACTCCGGAATTCTCCGAACGAGCGATCATTTTTTTTTCCATCGCTCTCGACGAGATCCTAGGCAGTAAGGACAAATATCGAGCGCGTATACGTATATTATGCATACGCGAGCGATACGCGTACGTAATGTTGTGTAACGACGATAATTAGGGCACAAGATCGACAATTCGTGGCTCGCGATGAAGCACAGACTTTTCGACGATATTGTAATATATATCCGAACAAAGGACACGCCGGTTAAATCGCGCGAACACACTCATTGCGTTACGAGGTGATCGCAGGTCGAGATAAGGGCCTGAGAACGATTTTAAAAAAAAGGGAGGGTGGCGATTGGCATCCAGTGCCCAGCGGTGGCTCATCGGGTGCGAAAAAAAAAACAAATTGTGCCTTTTTAGAGTTGTAAGGTTTTCATTAATCCTAACCGAGCGATAAGCGTAATTAATACGAGTAAGACGAATGAACTGACTTGAACAAATTGAGTTTCGGGTTCGGCTAATGCCCGAAACATTCCATTTAAACGTTTTTCGTTTTTGTTTTTTCTTTATTATTTTTTTTTTCTTTTTTTTTCCGAAGATGAAGAAACTGCTTAGGAGAAACGTCTGCGATCGAGCTATTATCGATACACTTCCATTGTACCAATATAGCAGTCAATTTATCATTGTTCATGTACAACGAGGCTTGGAAGAGAAGTTTCCGAGAGCGGCGGAAGATGAAAAAAAAAAAAAATTGAGACAAAAGTGGAAATCTATTAATCGTTAAGAGAATTAAAATGACTTAATTAAGGGCTATCATTTATACAGGGCGAGCGCGATGACAACGATTTTTTAAAAGTGCTTATCTCATTAACGATTCAGCGTGATGCAATAACGTCGAATGTATTCTTAACCGAGATCCCGCGCGGTCTCGCATCGTATTTTATTTAAAAGAAAAAAAGAAATTATACTTCGTCAGAGGGGAACGAAAATGTTGTTCTTCCGACGATATTAATTCAGCTCGAATGATGCGACATAGCAAATGAAATTTTTCAGCAACTCGATAGCAATTTTGTATATCATTCAATGAGTTTATATTTTTACTCTCCCATATCCTGTTCGTATCCCAAGACCGTTATTTGTAAGAGTTTATATGACGAATGTTCAGACGTTCCCGTACGTAATTCATTAACAATTATAATTATTGTACATCATAAAAAGGTATCGAGAATAATAATGTCGCGATTTTCACTGGATTCGAAGATTGGAAAGAAAACATTGCGAGATTCGCGTCTGTTGAGCACCAAGATGGCGACTGTCTTTGTTTACGTTAACGAGCGCTCCCGGTGGGAGGAAATTCGCGAGAAATGAGCAAAGTTTACAATACCGAGTTCAAGGCAGCTCTGCGAGAAATCGTTCAGCGAGTTCCTCTCTTCAATTCGCCTTACGGTAAAAAAATTTGCCGGGAATAAGATTTTTGGCGGATCGTAACCTCAAATATTTTCGCGAAAGTTTTGTTTCGCAGATCGCGTGAGAATCGTCGAGTGGACGAGACGTCTCGCCGGTCTTCCGGACGACACGATCGACTCCGCGAAGAATCGGAACGACTACATTCAGCTGCTGAAAATAATGACCCGGGGCGGCCGGCTGCACGGAATTTTTCTCGATCCGCCGCCGAGTCCGGAAATCGCCCCGTTGGCCGAGGCGATGGCAAACGCCATGTCGAACCACTGTCCCGAGCTTCCCCGGGCTGGCCCGATCGAGCCGATTATTTCGCGAAAAACGCCGGACGGTCGCGCTTATCTCGCGATTCGGAAGATTCCCGATCGCGGCGTTCTCTGCTACATGGCCGTCAGCTCGGATGGTCAAGGACCGGATGAGAGCTCCGATTCGGAGTTGAATCACGCCGAATGACTCGACCTTTTATATTTTTCAATTATTTATACATTTTTATATTCATTTTTATCGATTCGATGTTTCCTCTGTATTCAATATATTTTTCGAGCCTTTTACTCTTTATCAAGATTTTATCAAGATCTTCGACATCATCGCTATTTATTATCAAAGTGTTTCAAAATTATAATTACTTTTGTTATTTCCTTTGTGCAAAAATCGCGAGATATCGGAAAACGAGTATTGAATTTCCGCCAGAGTCTTATAATCATTTTATTTTGAATACAAATATATTATGAAGCTTTCTTTCGAACGCGTCAGATTACTTCGATTCGAGAATAGGCGGAATGACTCGAACTTTTATATTTTTCAATTATTTATACATTTTTATATATTTTTATATTCATTTTTATCGATTCAATCTTTCTTCTGTGCTTAAAATATTTTTCGAGCTTTTTACTCTCACTCTCTTTAATTTCATCTCGTTCTCCAACGTCATTGCTATTTATTATCAAAGTGTTTCAAAATTATAATTACCCTCGTGTGACTTCCTTTGTGGAAAAATCGCGAGATATAGGAAGACGATTATTGAATTTGCGCCAAAGAGTCTTATAATCGTTTTTCAACACAAATATATTATGCGAGCTTAACTTCTTTCGAACGCGTCAGATTACTTCGATTCGGGAATAAAATTAATGCGCGACGAGATACTTTTGCGTAAACGATTCATTTTTGCAGACTTGCTCGTCATTTGCACGCGTCAGAGTCGCGTCTTTTTATACCCTCCGCTCAGGGCTTATTTCGAAATGGAAAGTACGCAAGTGAACCTGGAGAGGCGCCACCTGACGAAAATATACCTTTGTTCTATATACACAATCGTATATATCTATAGAGCACGTACGCGACTTGACTTGTGTTGACAATCGTGCTTTGTATATTGTGTCGATCGTAAAACACGAATGTCCACAAAATTGTCAAGTAATGAACTTCTCTAACATAACCTTTTGAAAAATTGATGGCTCTCCACGCCGCGAGATAAACTTCGAGGGTAAGTCGACGTTTTAAAATATTCCTGCGAATATCTATCGCCGCCTTTCTCTCGTACGTACACGTCAGAGCTATTGCGATTAAGTACAAGGTAACGAAGCCTCAAACTCGATATTACCGCCTTTTGTGCAAACGTTGACCGTCAACGTCGAACTCGAGGAAGAACTTTGGAAAAAAATAACCTAGTTATTGCTTTTTTTTCTCTTCGTTTTGTTATATTATCAACTGGCAAATAATGAATGTAAACTTTCTAACGTGCACAACCCAGCAGTGAAAAATGGAGCAAACGGAGGAAAAGCCTGGAGAGGCCAAAGAAGTTACCAAGAGAAACTCTGAAGAAAATTTTAAATGGGAGGAATGGACCATCGTCGAGGGCACTCCCAAGGAAAACAAAGGTTTTTCCATGCCAGCAACAAACACAGAGGGAGAATCGTCCACCGAAGAACTGAACTGCAGTGACGCAGAGGAAGCATGTCAGGTGATTATTTTTGTTGGAAAATAATCTTGTACCAATTGGTCCATCAAGTATCTGTTCTCAACCATTAATGTAGGTGTATAGTTTTATAGTTTATTTAGGATTTTGTTGAAAATTGGTACAGTCGTTCTTTGATATGTTATGCATATTCTTACCAAATTATAAGAGGTTTCACCACATAGAAATTGAAATATTTATTGTTAAAAATTCCAATTTTCAGTCCTTTCCCATAAGAGCTCATGTTAAATATTGAAATTTTCAATCCTAAATATCTTGAACTCTAAATGGTTAACCTTCTTTTAACATCTAGCACAGCTCTTTATTGTACTTCAAGGAAGCATCCTTAAGTTTTTTTAAAAAATCCTGAGATTATGATGTTTTTAACTTTCATACATATGTAGTGAGTACAGGTCACCATGGATGATCTTGAATTTAGAGTATGTTGTTGAAACAATTTGCAAAAACTTTTCTTAATTGACTTAAGCTCAAAAACCATACAGTATGGAAATAAATTGAAATAAAAACTTTTGATTTGACTGTACCTATAGAACTATCTTTTAAAAAAAAATTGTAGCATTGCAACATTTTTTCTCTCTTTAAAGTCCCTGGAAACACCAATCCTGGAGAGAACTGTTGAGGTGCAGCCAAGTGAAGCCCCCGATGGTTGCAACGAGGAGTCGGACGGCGTTTCCGTGATATCGGACAACAACGACGAGGAGACGACCTTGGCGAGTAGCGAGAACAGAATCGTAGCTTACAGAGAGGAATCTCATCGATGCGAACGGCAAAGCGTGAAGAGTATCACGGAGGTACTTGCGATGGCTTAATAAAAGATAAATATCAAGTTAAAAAAAAATGAGCGAGTAAGAAGAAAAAATAATAGAGTATGAACGTGTACCGAACGATTCAGGTCGCTACGCGTTCCCATTTTCTTATCGCCTGTTCCATTCTCGTCGTCGTAATCGCGGCGGGCCTAGGGTCGTATTTCCAACACGATACTTCCACCGACGTCGATTACGCGCTCTTGAAGTCGAAACACAAGGAAGTTGCGGATCGGATGAAGGAATTCACGAACAGTGAGTCACATTGCTTACAGATAAGAAGAAAAACAGAGATAGTTTATTGCGGATGATAAAAATGACGTTTTTCAACAGCTAAAGAAATTCTTGAAGACATTCAACGGCACTTGGCGCGACAAACGAATACTCGCGATAGTCTGGACTCGAGTGTTATCGAGAGAACGGAGAAAAGCGACGCGGCAGAATCCACGCTGGGTCCCGACGAGCAAACGGAGCGATCTCGTCGCTCAGTCGTAAATTTAAAAAATCCTTTTGATGGTTTTAAAAACTTGATGCTAGCAGTTTGCCTCGTACTCGATGATCATCGTCTCATCGACGAAACCGTTCCGAGTCGACCGGCTTGCGACCCGGAAAGGATTTACTCCGAGATCGTCGACATGCGCGTTTTGTTGGACAACGCGATCGGGGAGATGGATGAGTCGGCCCAGGTCGCGAATCGCGGATTTCTCGATAGCGTTGACTTTAGGATGAAAACGATGGGCGAGTCGCTCGTCACCGATTTCATCATGACGCTGGGCAAATTTAACTTCAAGGCGGAGAAGAGAATGGAAAAATTGATGCATAAGATGAACGAGCGCTTGTGCATACTCAGGAACACGATGCCAAGCACCAGCAAGACCAGACAGGTGCTCGAAGCGAACCGTACATTCGTTGAAAGCTGTGGGAGAGCCGCCAATAAAAAAGTTAACTCGAAGAAAAAGGAAAAAGAAAGGAGTCCAGGAGACGAAGCCAAATTTAACGGGAAAGTGAAACATTCCTACAATCGCCGTCAAAAAAATTCTACTGATCGAGCAAATTCGAACAAAGAAAATAAGCGTCCGGATAAAGTGGCAGAGCATCCCAGACCGCAGGTAAAATCCGAATCTGACGACCGGACTCCAACTGCAGAAGAATCAAAGACTTCATGGAAATCGAGGGAGAACAGAAAGAAGCACGAGGAAGAAAAAAATCATTTCCAAAAGGAAAACGAAGCGCAGATGGAAGAAAAAAAAGAAGCGTGGTTCAGAGTTCGTACAAAGATGTGCTGAATAAAAAGTATTTATTTGATTTTACTCACTTCTGGTATTTTTTAGGAATTCGAAGAGAAAATGAATCGCGAGCGTGACTCTCAAATAAAAGAGTATGACGATTACAAGGGGAAGAACATAAATTGGAGACATGGAAGAGAACACGATTCGTCGAGTGAGGACGACGTGGATTCTGGGTATGGCACACCGCGAGGATTATTCGGAAGAAAGAAATTCAAACGGTCGAATTCTGACTGGTTGTCCGATGATCTTGCGAAGGAAATTGCCAAAGCCAGTGGACAATGGCAATTTGATAGGTGAGAAAAAAATATCAGTATTGCTCTTACGTAGATAAAATAAACATAAAAAAATGTGTCAGAAGGATAGAATCACAAAAATATTTTGCAGATCGCGAGTTCGAGATGAAATGCGAAAAGATGAATCTTCCGACAATTGGTACATCGATCGAATGCGAAATCGCAAGGTTTCGCGAGTAAACCTTGACGACTACCTCAAGAATCGCCGATCGCCCGTGTACTTGTGAAGTACGTACCGTGTTGATGGAAAAACAAAATATATGCTCTTGTATATGTGCGTTTGGGCGAGAAGTATTTTTTTTGTTCTCGAAAAGAAAACAAAATCAACAGATCTTAAATATATTTGAGAATACACGAATCTCAATAGAAATATTAGTGACTAGCATCTTATTTTGTATGTGACTTTAAAGATAACTGACAAATGAGAATACAAATTGTGTGAAAAAAATTAAGAGAGTCATCATTTTTTTAATTTTACGTAGTGAATAAACAATAATATTAAAAAAATCACAAACTTTCCTATACATCGTTACATTTTAATCCCTTCGTGTGACGTTTTCAAAATTCTCAAATATACTTAAATGAGTTTGTAAAATATATTTTTCATAATTATAAATAAGATTATTGGAATTCGATGACAGTACATAAACAGGTTAAACATTTACGTATGAAAAATGCGTCCAACGTTTCAACGATGCCAAGACGATGTGCGCGGTTTCCGTCCTTCGGCCAGGAGTCGACTCAGAGATCCAAAAACCTGCCAGCACGTGAAACCCATTCGTTTAAAAAATAAGAATATTGTAATAAACAATAAAAAAATGTTTATCTCGAAAAATATCGCAGCTGTGAAATTTTGGAAGAAATTTCATCTGAGCTTGAAACGAAAAAAATTCAAGAAAAAAAGATCGATTCGCGAAAATTGAGCGACTATGCCTGTCCCTTCGATTCTATTGAAAAACCGGAAAGCGATGACCCCGAAATTTCAATTTTTCTCGAAAAAATTTTCAATCTGCTCAGTCCGGTGATGAGAAAATTAGAGCTTGCGGTAAGAAAAATTAGAATAACGAAACGTACACGTAAAAATATTTAAAAATAAATTTAAAAAATGTCAAAAAATATTTTAGGCAGCTCTGGAAATTATCCTAGCCGATCCAGATTGCTGCGAGATCGTCGATAGGACAGAATTGAGAGCAGTGGAGCAATTGATAAAAGTAGACTTGAAGACTTGTTCAAAATTCCAGTTCGACGATTCGAATGTTTCTCGACAAACTGTGGACGAGAGCGAGACGAGTTCCGAAAGAACGAGCTTCTTCACCGACGCGTTGACCACGAAACTTCACTCTGCCTTGCAAATTCTCGACGCCAGTCCCCTGATAAGGGAAAGGGTCAGGGAATTTTTTCGGACGGATGAAGTTCCCTTGCAGCAGGTTTATTTTCTCGAACACATGAAATCTTTTATCGAGGCTTGTTTCAAGAGAATGCTCAAGACACCTCTTCAAGATAAAAACCAGCGAGACCATTATCGAGTCTTATGGCACGAGAACCACAAAGCTCAACGAGACATCGATGGTACAATTTCTCATATATTTTTACATAAAATTCCTTAGTACAAATATTTAAAATAATTTTGTTTAAATAGCTCTCCTAAGTCACCTAGAAGAACAACACAAAGTTCACGGAGATCTCACAAGAGAAATTACTGAGCAGTTTAGAAAAGTAAAAGAGTTCGTCGAAAAGCTAAGTGAAAAATGCAACGAGGATATCAAAGCTACAGTGTAATTCATTTATTAAAAACTTCGAATTTCATTCGTGAAAGTTAAAAAAGTATACTCACTGTAAATAAAAATCCTTCAAGCGCCTACTCCGAAATAAAGCAAATAAAGGAGCACAAATTTTCGGAGCAAAGAGTCTACGATTTGATGCAGTATATCACGATCTCGAAGAACAAAGTGGAGAATCTGAGGGAGACGTATTCACACTCGGAGCAGGAGATTCGTTTGAAGCGTTTGAAAGTGATTTCTCAGATCCTGAGCCAGATTTCCAAGTTCGATACCGAAGTCGGAGATCGTTACGGAAATTTGGAAGAACTTCACGAGCAGTTCCAACAGGACCAAAGTGTCAGAGAAGAATTGGAAGAAGAAACCGAGGCTCGTGGTCGAGAATGCTCGGTTTACTATGAAGCGATGGAACGCGAAAGACTGGCCGCGTTCCAGCTCAAGCTCGACGAATTCATGAGAAAGCGAGCCGCAAAAATAATTCAACGTTGGTGGCGACCAATAGTTCAGCGAATTCTTCTGAAAAAGAAATCAAAGAAAAAGAAGAAGGTAAGGTTTTTTTTCATATCTAATTACAATTTTTAACTATTGTGCTGAAAGAAAAATTTTTTTCAGGGCAAGGGTGCAAAAAAGAGGAAAAAGTGATTCAAGAATTGAGCCTACTTACGTAAAAATCTGAAAATCATATTAACAAAAGTTTTTCTGCCATTTATTAAATTCATTTATTAAATAAAAGTGACCTGAACCTCATTTTTCATTCATGTAACCTAATATGTACAAAATTGATTCAAATGTGAGTTATTTCTATTCTTCCTCACAAATGCACTTCTCCACCAATTCTCGAAGATTGGGATTTTCCATTGCTGCTGCTATACGCTCTTTGTCATTGATCTGTTTGTTTACTGAAATGTAAAGCAGAAGTGAAAATGCGATGACATTAAAAAATGAAAGATACAAAAGTGTACAAAGAAACATACTTTCTTGTTCAGTTGCGTGAGCGCCCTCTTTTATATAAATATCCAATTTGAACAGTGCTTGCAAATTTCTTTCAAGTTTAACCCTAATGCACAGTCCTATGAGAGTCGCCAACGAACAGTGCGGAACGGTGGGATTGAATTCTACTCTTATCACAGAAACGCCTCTTGAGCTCGTTCTGAGAATATTGACACAATCCTCGTAAACTACGTCCAATTCTTCCAGAGTTTGCGGTTTCTCAGGATCTTTGATGTTTCTCAGAAGATCTAAGAAACCAAATTGAAATTTTTCACTAAATTCTTATTCTTTTGAAATCGCAGATTTTCGAAGAGAAAAGCGTAAATGATCGAAATCGTCTGTTTCTCATTTATCAATGAAACAGACTTTTGTCCAAGAAATAATAAATGACAAAAACAATATAAAAATAAGCGATCAAAGAGTTTCTTTTCATTTGCTCCAAAGTGAAAACGAAATCGGAATATTAAATCGAATTCTTGCCGTATACGGAATCCTTGAGCTCCGTGTCATCCTTGAGGATGAGCTCGCTCTGGTTTTTCACCCTGAGAAGATCTTCAGCGGTTCCCATTACGCCATCCGGGATTATGCCCTCTCTTATTTTGCTTCCGATCGACAGTTTGCGAAAGAAAGACAGCATGATTATCTCGATTCGCGATACAGAGGCATCCGTTCAGTCCCCGCCGCGTCGCGGCCCCCTGGTCAAGTTATTTAAACAATAAAACGCGGAATGACGAGTCCAAGGTGCAAGATTTTCGATTGAGGAAAAGGTTAGATCGAAACTACATATGTTTATACGTATGTGTGTATATATTCGTGTGTACATAATCGTTTTTCGTGTTTACATCCTGACCGACCAATCGGAGCTCGTTCTCGAGTCGGCGCCATTTTTTGGACGAAGGAGTCCGCTTTCCCTCGCGGTTCCTCGTTTCCGGTCGAGAATCGCAAACGAAGACGCGCAGTTTCCTCGCGACGAGCGTCGAGTTTTCTTCATTCCCGCCAAAAATCACGACCTACGCAGTTACTCGCCGGTAGTTGAGAGAAAGCGAATATTCTATCCTCTTTGTGCTTTTTTTCAATATTTGTTTTTTAGTATTTTAACTTTGTACAATAAGTGCTAATTATTCAGGATCGGTTCAACGAAAATCTGCGATAAAATGACGACCAAGAATCAATCCGGAGGACAGTTGCTCGGAATGGGTAAATTATTGAATTTTTTTTTTCATTGTATTTCAAATAACCAAAATTCGAAACAACATTGAATCTTTATGAAAGAACTTTTTGTAAATAACTATTTCTTTCCAGGTCCAACTGTTCAACAAAGTTTCGTCAGATATTTTAGGGGTCTCCCAGAGGTAAGTGGTTTTTTTTTTTTTTTTTTTTTTTTTTATTTCTACAAGTATATTTTATACTGTGAATGTTTATGCACTGATGAGCGTAAAATGGAAGATGAGATTCATAGGCACAAGTTATTCATTTAATTATTTTCTTTTTTTCAAATTATCCAAAAACACCGGTGGCTTTTTCTTTGGCCTTGTCGTACGCTTTTCCTATTTTATTTCCCAGCCTCTTCCAGAATCCAGATGCCTCCGTGGTTACCGGTTCCACGATTGCTGGAATTTCTGTAACAAACTCAGGAGGCGCTGGTTTTTCCGTAGTGAAAGTTTCCAACGGCTCTACCGGGTACAATGGTTTTTCTCTGATGTACCAGGAATCGGTGTCTCTGCTCGGAGGCAGGGTCGCACTGGGATTTGGCTTGGCATTTGCGTAAATGTCTGGATTGTGATTGGCATCGTATGGACCTACTCCTCCATAAACTTCAAGAATTCTGGACCCGATCCTGACAGGCTCTTCGTTGTCGTTTTCTTGAAGCTTACCTGACTGGTCTGTGCCGGGAGAAGCCTGCGAACCAGCCAGAAGTATACGCCGTTCAGTCGTCTGTTCTTTACGTTCGAAATCTGGTTCAGGTTCAACATTCAAGGGTGCAAGATCCTTCTTTTGAAAATTCATGTCATCAGCTTCGCTCGAAGGAGTCGTTGTAGTAGTAGTCGTTGGCCTCCTGTATATCTTTCTTCGACCCTTCACACCGTAGTTCTGAGGTCTTGGAGATGGCTTTGGTGGTTCAGGTTTTTCCAGCACCAGAGGATGTTCTTCGTCTTGTCGAGGATTACTATGAACAGTGGTTACTTTATTGCTTATACCAACTTGCTGTTGAACATTCGAATCTTTTTCAGAATTTTTCTCATTTTTTATGTTTTCTTCCAGACTTAATACTGGCAAAACGTTTTGGCTATTTTGAGTCTCTGCAACTTCTTTCTGTTGTGCCTTCTGCATCATAATCTGCAAATCGTGTTGAATCTGTTGATATAACTTGTTCGAATGCTCGATGTCGTAATCATGCTGAGATTTATCCTTTTCTTGATTTTCTGAATTGAATTCAATGAAATAGTGATCAGGCTTTGTCACATGTTCAATCGTTGATTGAGTGTTATGATCAACTTTGTGTGAAACGGAAACTTCAGTGGGTTTATTTCCACTGAATTCTAGATGACCATTATGATGATAGACGTTTTGGCTTTGCTGAGAAAAAACTTGTTGCTGCTGAGTAAATTCTTCACCTGGGTGGTTCAAATTCTGGCTTTGTTGAGTCAGGTCTTGACCCTGCTGTTCAAAGCCGTTAATGTTTTCATTAATATTCTGATTTTCTTGACTTGAATTCTGACTCTGATGAGAATAGTATCTAGTGTGCTGAATCTGATGAGTCGTGACTTGTCTCGTCTGCTGTGTGGATACTTGTCTCGAGTTCTGCATCTGTTGACCAAAATCGTGATCACGTTGTTTTTGGTAAGGCAGGTCTTGATTCTTTTGAGCTACATTGTGAAGGTGTTGGTCAAAATCTTCGTTTTGTTGAGCTAACTCGAGATTCTGTTTGGTATGTTGAACAGGATTTTCACTTTGCTGTGAAAAGTCGTGGACTTGCTGATGTAGGTCCTCGATCTGTTGACTCAAATTCCGTTTAAGATGGCTGAAAATTTGATCTCGATGAGTTGGTTTGATCAAATCTTCGCTCTGTTGTGTCAAATCATGAACGTGTTGATGAAGGTCTTCACTTTGCTGAGTGAAATCTTGACTATGTTGATTAAAACCTTGATCGAGTTGTGTTTGCTGAGTCAAATCTTCGCTCTGTTGTGTCAAATCGTGGACGTGTTGATGAAGGTCTTCACTCTGTTGGGTAAAATCTTGACTATGCTGATTAAAACCTTGATCGAGTTGTGTCTGCTGAGTCAAATCTTCGCTCTGTTGTGTCAAATCGTGGACGTGTTGATGACGGTCTTCACTTTGCTGAGTGAAATCTTGACTATGCTGATTAAAACCTTGATCGAATTGTGTCTGCTGAGTCAAATCTTCGCTCTGCTGTGTCAAATCGT